>OY813002.1:68960874-69205874 GCA_963681545.1 Germaria angustata
TAGGAATGTAAAGTGGTCATATTTTTTCAATAAACTTTGTCCCTCGAATGTGCTGAAATCATATTTCGCAAAAAAATGCGATTACGATTTGAAGTCAATAAATAGATATGTATGTTGGAAATCATTTTACGAGTATCGAAAAGTTAACGATATAGTGGAATGGGATGAGGAATCATGAGCACCATCACAATAAAATACAAATACATACATATATTCATATTTGTAAAAAAGATAATTGCACTTGCAATATATGTACATAATTTCTCTAGCATTATCTAATCTTTGGCAATTTCGATAATTTTTTTTTTGCCAAAAAAGCTTTGTCACAATTTTCATATAAAACAGTTGTTTCACAATTTCATAAACAACTTTTTCTATAGAATTTTTTCTGTTACAAAAATTTTACAGAAGAATATTTTCTATACAGAATAATTTTGAATGCTATTCAAATACATATGTATAAGTATGTATGTATATGTATTTTTTTATGAGACAAAATTCACCACAAACAACCATATTTTTTTAGGCTTAAGATTTTTACTTGAATTTTATTTTTTAAAAACTGTCAGAACATTTTTGTCCGTTTAAAAGGTATTTTTAGCTATTTCTAATTATACTATGACATTGGCTTTCGTTTATTTGTCTTTTTTTATGTAACTATTTTTATTCGTATTTTCATTTTTCAATTCCCTAACATTTGAGAAGCAAAAACCCACAAGAGGATTAGGGAGTAAAGAGAAAGAATTTAAATTTGAATTCTTACGGCTTTTGTTTTACATTTTTTTCTCCCAATTCGACACAATAATAATTTTTGAAGCGCAATTTCTGCATTTGTTTTAAATTAGTGTGACGGTAGGTTTTTGCCTGTTTATGACCATTTGCTACTTTGTATGCCATCACATTCATATTAAATGCTGTAAGTTGCAAAAGGATATGTAAAAGAATGTGACCATAGCACAAGGCTGCCAAGCAATACTGATGAGGCAAATAAGTATGTACAGTCAAGTTCAGTTATAACAAATAATGGTCATAACGAACAACTTTTCCGGTTCCGACACTTTTGTACAAATAATTCATATAAATTATTATTATAACGAACTGCGGTTATAGATATTGTAACGATTACAACGAACTACTTTTGTTAAAATGCTTCTAATTTTCCACATAATAAAAAAATTGATTTTGTATCATATATAATATATCATATATATATATATATATATATATATATATATATATATATATATATATATATATATATATATATATATATATATATAATTTATTTGACAACAAAATATTTACTCCGGTCATAACGAACTCCTTGTATATCGAAGTAAGTTGACTTTTCTCGCTCTGTTCGTTATAACTGAACTCCACTGTATACACATATGACTATACTTATGTACATATCTACACACATACGCTTGCATACATACAAGAAAAGACATTATGAAATGCAAGGAGAAAAATTAAGTAACAAGACATGGCCATTATCCTTGACAAGGAAATAATTTTTATGAATTTATTTGTATGTACTTATAAGTATATTTAAACAAAAAAATATAAGTACATACATATAAAGAACTTATTAGATAACTGAATAAACACACATACATACTTGCATACATGCATACATATGTACATACGAATAATGAATAATTTTGGTGTTCGCCCTTTGAAAATCCATTGATCTTTATTGTTCCAAGAATTATTTTTGTAAGAACCTTATACGAGTCCTATAAAAGACGAGAGATGTGGAAATATAGAAACAGTGCATTATTGCGGCATTTGTTTTTGGAAATTATCATTTATGATATTGAATATTTCCAATAGCTCGTATCACAATCTGGTGCAAATGGTCTTGCAAAATGCTATTGCATATTTTTACTCTACACGTTAGTGTAGTGCAAATGCAATATTTAAAGCCACAGTAGAAAAAATAATTAACTAAAATTTAGGAAGGTTTACTCAATTTCAGTTCAAAATGGTTGTCGTATGGCGCCAAAGCCGTTTCAAATTACAGGTGATGTGAGCAGCACTGGCAAAATCAACTAAAGTATATAAAACAGTACTTTTATAGGAATTCGGAGAACGCTATTCCTGCTATAAAACGCCATTTTATTTTTATAAGCTTGTATTTAGCTGACTGGAGTGGTGATTAGACTTCACCGCGGAGGATTAATTTATATTTTTATTTAACTCTAGTGGTTTCTATACCAAAACAAATTTCTATATAAGAAACATTCGCTCAATAAACTTTTATCCAGTGTCTCGTTATTTAAAATCTGGAGGAAGTCACAGCGAGGCGAAATTATCACACCAACAACTAAGATTCAGTAAAAGTTCTTTTGCTGGTAGTAAAAAAATTTTGCCTAATATCAAAAAAAAATTTGATTTCCTATAAAATTTTAAATAACAAGCAAATTTTTACTGAATTTTCTAAAAAAAAAATATTTAAAATGCTCCCAATTAAAAATTTAACTCTTTTTTGCCGTTGAAATTTCCGCCACTTTTCAAGTTGTGAATGACCATGTACTCAAATTCAGTAAATTTGTCTAAATTCTAATCCAGGAATATCTTTAGTGCATTTCTTGGGAGGAAGAATGAATGGACAACAAACACGTAATCAATGTTCTCTTTTTATTTTGTCAAATCCACAATGCGATCATGAGTTTGTTTTTTTTTAATTACGAACATTAATATTCGATTTCAAATTTTTTTTTGTTTTAGTTTATGAATTTCATTACTTTATTTTCCGATTTTAACTATTTTTGCTTTGAAGGTAGAATGTAGCATCGGAACAATGTTTCCTGTTTCCACAATACGATAATTTTTATAAAACTTTTTTCAACTTATCCCCTAATGGAGTCGAACCAGCAAACTTATGTTTAATAATTTAGACATTTTATATAGAGGCTGTTACACACTACAAGGTGGCGCAAGGGTAATGTCACAAATTCAACTGGCTGCCATTTTGTTATGAAATGAAAAAGAGCTTTATTTAAGAGTGTAAAATTTATGAAAATAATTTGAAAAAATTTTATCGCTCAAATGACCACCTCAAGAGTTGATGCATAATCGCACTCGTTTTACATTTTGAATTGTTGCAAAAAATCTGGCCCCAAATTGGCAATTTCGTTTTCAATGTTAAATTACAAATAGAAAAATATAATTGATTGTTATTTGGATTCTTATACAGTATTTATAATTTTGGTAAAGAATATGAGTTTGAATGCTTTTCAAACAAGATTTGGCTTAAGGGTACCTATGATTGGGTTATATATATATATATATATATATATATATATATGTGTGTGTGTGTGTGTGTGTGTGTGTGTGTGTGTGTGTGTGTTCCTTTTACTCCTGGAGGGAGCATAGGGCTTCTACAAAGCATATCCATCTTTACACGGGTTGTTGTTGCAGTTACTTTCGCATTGTTATGATTTGCTTTTTGCCTTGTATCAATTGCGGTAATCGGTTCTTGTTCCACCTAGGTAAATGATTGGTCTGCTGTAGCAGATGTAGGATAATTGGGCTGCCATCTGTCGTTGCCTATAAACAACGTCCCCTCTGATTTTGGTGTAGTGGTGAGGAACCTCGCTAATCTTTGATTTGCCTGACCTTTGTTTGTAATGTTGTTATCCTCTTTTCCAGGGAGACAGGTGGTTAAATGGCTCATTGGTAGGATTTTTAGGAGGGGGTTGAAGCCACTTCATTTTTAAAATTTGTAAAACCATGGTGAAAAATACAGGCATATACTCAGCTAAGCCAACAACAAACAATAAAATATTAAATAGTTATTTTGGAGAATATCTCGAATAACAAATTTGATAAATATTTTCATGTTTTCTTAATCCTTGGAAAGTCTCACTAAACTAACATTGAAGGCAACCGTTTGCAATTTTTATGTATGTAAGACTTTGTTAACTATTATCGAGTAGGTTAGGTTAGGTTAGGTTAGGTTGATTGGAGGGGTGTGATAGCCCATGTCATACGACATACACTTAAGCCAGTGAAGGCTTGTTGTGCGCTCCATTTAATTATCAAACACAAACTGCCAGAGTTCTGCGGCAGGATTCGAACCTGGGACCCTCCGTACTATGAGTAAATAAATAATTTTTTTCTAAGCTTAATTACTAAAATAAATATTTCCTATTTTTATGACAAAAAATCCTCAAATCTAATTTTCAGAAAATATATTTTTGAACAAAAAAAAGCACAACTTAAAAGTTCCTACAGTCCAATTCACGAAGCCTTTATTTAGTTTTGGGACAGACAATTTCCAAATTGCTTTCATTAAGTGAGGAAGTCCACCGAAATCAATCAGGCTAATCAAAAGTACACTTTCACAGTTTCCCTAAGGACATATGAAATTTGGAGCGGTGGAAACAAAATATTTTACTTATTTTCAAATGACGTTATCAAAACATGACTTATTCAATGATTTAATTCATTTTGCACAGAAGATTTTAATGCATATCTCATGCAAGCTTACTGTTTTCTGAGAGTTAATAACATTAACTATTATTTAATTAAATACAATCCGTTTTAAGATTTTAAATAAATCATTTAATTTGAAAACATTGAAATGATACAAAACAAAATCAATTAAATGCAATTTTTATGTTTGGGCCTTGTGTAAGTGTATAGAAAAGTTAATCACAAAAAAGTCAATCATACCTAGTGAAAGAAAATGGACCTAAATTTCCATTGCTTTCCAATCAAATTCATTAATGGATTTTTTCAACTTCCTGCAAGTAATGTTGATAAAATGTTGATTCAAAACCTGAATTACCTAAACGAATATGTGAAACTTGGTTTAAATTTTTAAAAATATTTCTATTTTATTTAAAAAAAAACTTTTTTAAATCTGCATGAAATGTCACTTTTTTATTAATAATTGATACAATTATTTTTGGTTCAAAAAGAAGAAATCGTGACTATTGGCAAGTTTGTACTCTTTCCAGGTGTAAAGTTTATTGTGTTTACAGTGGTAAATAACCGATTGTCATTTAATATGATTTTTTTCTTTGCCAAAAAATTTACTTTTCTCAACATATTGTGAAGATATCTTTAAAATTTTCCGAATTCGCACTAGTTCCGGATCCTAATCTTAGCATTTTTGTGATTTAAAAAATCTCAAATAAATAATTTAACGAAATCATTTCTTTCTTTTTAGCAAAAAACTAATCAAAAACATTTAATGGAAAGACTTTCACTTCCACATGAAGTTATTGAACAGCTTTTGTTTGTACAAGCATTTTATCATTAGTAAACCGATTTAAACATTTTTGTTTAAAAGGGCTTGCTTGCGGGTTAGTCTTATAGTTTTTTTTTCGGAAATCGGATGTGCAATTTTCACCGCCCGAAATTTTGATTATAGGATAAGCCTCCATTTAGAGACCGATTTTGAAAAAAAAACTTCTTTAATTTGAAAGTTTATCTTCTAGTTTGGATTCACAGAAACCTAATTTAAGTCGGACGGAGAAAGTGGCCGGCAGACACATAACTCCCCCATTTATGGACCAATTTTCAAGATTTTTTATTTAAAAGAGCATAAAAGGTTTGGTATTAAGAAACATTTTGAATGGACACAAAAAATCGCTCAGACATTTCGTCGATTATTCTATAACTCTATAGAATAACATTGTGCGGTCGTCACAGCACCTGTCTGTTAATAAGAACATCATCTTAAAGGATGTCTAATTTTACTCGCGGTCGCATTTTTAACTTAGAAAAAAATATCATTAACATATACATATTTATGATATTTCATGTTTCTCGAAAATTGTATGATCTATTTGCTGGCGAATGTTATGCCAATTTATTGGGTCGATTTAATGAGGATTTGAAAGAAACACGACCGCATTTGAACAAGAATAATTTTCTTTTACACTAGGACAATGCAATAGTGCACACATGTACAGTTTTGAGGGCAAAACTTCATAAATTAGTCTACGAATTGCTTCCTCCTTCACCATATTCTTCGAATTCAGCACCGGGTTACTATTTCTTGTTTCCAAAACTGAAGAAATTGCTCCACAAAAAGAGATTTCACTCCAACGATGATATCATCCACAGACAAATACCAATTTCGATGACCACGACAAATTCTATTTTATTGAAAGGGATAAAAAATTAGAGAAACTTTGGACAAAAAGTATAGAGATCGAATATGTAAAAAGTTACGAACTTATTGACCTGCCCTATGAATTTTAGGCAACTGTTAACAATAAGTGTAAATTTAAGATCTGGAGCATATTGTAGTAGCTCAGTTGTACTAGGGAGAACCATTTCATTTAGTTACAAAAAAATAATGTTTTTAAAGATTTCTCGGTTATATAGTTATAAAACAACGAATTTGATTTTCAATTTCTCAATAGAAACTCAACTTATTGCATTAATTCAGGGAGCATTGACCGCCCTTGAAGCAAAGTGCAAATTAAATAGTTTAAGTGCAAAGCATTTTGCTGCTAGAAAAGTTTTACGTATTCATAAATATAAACAATCAATTCAAATAAATTAGATTCACTACTGTGGCAAAATATGTTTTCAAAACCACACTTGTACTATATATACATAAATATGTATGTATGTATATGTGCTTTTTAATGTGAATGTGTTAAATGTTGCGAAGTGCCCATGTTTTTCCTTGAATGCACATGCATTCTATCAATGATGATACAAAACTTTGAAAAAGCTTCTACAATCAATTTGTAAGATATGCCTTAATCCAATATTATGGAAAATATGGTTACCTATTGCAATACTTATTGTGAATCACACAAGGTTTAACTAAAAACAACGTCAAGTCCATTATATTACATATTTAGTTCGCTTTGAAAATAACCAGGCCAAAAGCGTTATACTTGAACAATATAATTTAATATATCTTTACACGATAACATAGAAAATTCCCATTAAATATAAATTGCTTGCTTTCAAGGACTTTAAAAAGAAGGAAATATTCAATGGGAGTGCTGGAAAGGGTCTTTCTAAATGTGTATTTCCTGCTATTTATTCGAAAAATTCAAGTAAAATCAATCAATTTCATATTTTCGATATTTGGAAAACTACTTTGAAGGTCAAAATATTTGATTAAAATCGGTTTATTTTCAGATAATATCGTGACGGAAATTTTTCCAAAAGAAAATATTTATAAATAACTGAGGAAGTTCTTGTCAAATCGGTATTCCAAATTAGATCAGCATTTGGACTTTCAAATATGAGTCGAATGCAATAGATTTTATATAAATTATTTTATTTTCGAGAGAAAAAAATTTCGAAAAAATTGTTTTAAATTAGTCTGAAAATGTTTCTGAAATCATGTCTTACAAATATATATTAGCTATTATTTCATACATATAACATATCGAATAACCGCGCGATTCGACATTACAGAGCATTCAATCCTGGAATTTGTAAAAACACATATCTTCTTCTTCTATATATATAAAATAGGATGTGTGTATGTATGTATGTATGTATGTAACGTAATGGCTCCAAAACGGCTGCGCCGATTTTGACGAAATTTTCAGGGAACCTTCAGAATACTCGGGCGGGTGACACTGTGAAGTCCGATTTTTTATTTTCGGTCTGTGGGCGGAGGGGCGTGGCAAAATCCAATAATTCATAAAATGAGAACGGCTTACCCGATTTCTGTAAATCTTTTTGTCAGTTGTTCGTATTTTCGAGGGGAAGGTTTTTATGAAAGAAAATTTTGGAAAATCCCTCCGGAAAAGTCGGAAAATTGGAAAAATCTAAAATCGAGTTTTTGTATGAAATTTTGTTTGAAATTATTTCTTAATGGCTTTTCACATGAAAAAATAGAAAGTTTGTCTGAAGGCTTAAAATTGGGGCGGGGCGAAGTTCGCCTGGTCCGCTAGTATTTTATAAAAATATAATTATTTCGCTAGAAACACCTGCTCGATCATAGTACTTGTAACAGTTGCGAACCATAAACGACTGACAGACGCCGCAAAACCTACCTGTCATTATTTGAAAACCTTTCATGTTTTCCTACGCACTTATAGACAATAAATACACACATATGTACATACATACATACATAAATACGTTTGACGCGTCAATTTCAAATGCATTTTGTTAGACTTTTTTAGCTGCTTGGAGGTGAATGCACTCAAATTGCCTCAAAAAATGCCAAGGCAAGCGAGTTAGTGCTAAGAAACACATATTAGAAAACAAAAGCTATAAAAAGACGTTTACAAATATGTATAGTTACACATGTACATATGTATGTACATGTAATAAGACACGAACATAACAAGTCACATGACGAAAAGACTAAATACAACAAAAGCTTATGAAAGTTTTCAACTAAGTAAAAACTTATAATTGGTCTAACTTGATCATTAACCCATTAATGTTTACAGATGTATTGATGAGTGTTGCCAGACTAATGGCTAAATATAGAAGAATGTCTAAAATAAATTAAAAATTGCTACGAGACATTGAATAAAAGACGTAAATCATTACATCTTTTTTAAATAACATACATATAATTAAAATATGCAGTATAATAATTTATAAGTAGTTTTCTCATTATTGTTAAAATCGAATTAACTATTATTAGATCGAGTTTGTGTCTTATTTTAGATTTAATACATTTAATTTGACTGAAAACCCTGTCGATTTCTGCATTTGACCATGATAGAAAGATCATGGGGGTTATTCTCTATTGCGATGCGTAAGCTAGTTCGATACGTTTGATATTTTGTTAGCTCAAGTTTTAACGAACGATTTTAACATACGCTTTCGTATTACAGAGTACACTGATGCCAGTTTTGGGAAAGTGAAAAAATTAGATTCGAAAGGACGCAATAAAGGGTACCAATTATCCGATTAGGTACAATTTTTCTTACGCATCGCAAACGCATCGCAATAGAGAAAAATCCCCCCGGTTTTAATCAAAATCCGAAACTTCTTACAATTTTTTATTTCCACCATTATTTCTGTACACAACGATCAGCCTAGGTTAGGTTAGGTTAGGTTGATTGGAGGGGTGTGATAGCCCATGTCATACGACATACACTTAAGCCAGTGAAGGCTTGTTGTGCGCTCCCTTTAATTATCAAACACAACTGCCAGAGTTCTGCGACAGGATTCGAACCTGGGACCTTCGCACTACGAGTCTAGTACACTACCTACTAGTCTACGAAGGTCAGTTAGTCAGTTAGTCAGTAAGTTACAATAAAAGTGGATAATAGCTAAATTAACATTTTATTCTGGGCAAACGGGATAAAAAAATAATAAATTTAACCAGAAAATTATTCAATTGGCAACACTGGTATTCATACATTTTTGGACGCCTACTATAAAAAAAATCAAAATTTGTTAAGATAATTCAAAGAGACGTTAGATGGAATTACTTTTCAAATTCGGAAAATTCGATTTTAAAAGTGGGTATTTATATAAACAATTAAAAAATTAATAAGAGAAACTAATTTCAATTTTTTCTGTGATTTAAAAAATAAATTATACCCGAGATCTATTTATACAGCTCATCCCACAGCTCTACAACAAACACAATGATACAGAAATAAAAAGCATATTGTTAGTGTAAAAAATCACTGGACTTTAAAAAGAAAACAGAGGACTAAAACAGAATGTATCAGGGATGGCAAAATTGCTACATATTACTTTTTTGTACTGTTCGGATAATAAAAATGAGATAAGTATATCCACCCTTTGTAACTCAAAATTTGAATTTTTTAAGGTTATATTACGAAATTATTCGCCTTGTCGTTTTTTATATTCTGTAAAAGATTCATAAAAATATTTTGTATACTCAGATCATGAGAAAAGAACCAAATTCAAAACTTTAAACTCAATTTCTGCAATACAACCTTTTTTGAATTATTGCGTTATTGCAGCAAAGGCTCGATATGTTAAAATTTAACACAAAACAAATTTTAAATTAAAATTAAAATGAATTTCCTTGATGCGAATTGTTATAAATTATTACCAGTATTGGAAACATTTAATATTTATAAATTGAGCATATTGCATGGTTGCATTAATACGATTACCTGACTAAATATGCCTTGCAAGCTAAGCAGATATGTACATATGGTATATATATATATATATATATATATATATATATATATATATATATATATATATATATATATATATATATATATATATATATATATATATATATATATATATAAGTATATATATATATATATATATATATATATATATATATATATATATATATATATATATATATATATATATATATATATATATATATATATATATATATATATATATATATATATATATATATATATGTACATACCTCACAATTCACATTGTATAATATAATTTTCCTACAGGATTTTTTAGATCTTTATAATTTTAAAATTGTTTTATTCCACGGATTTCTGTATAAATTATATAAAAATTACATACATAGCATGTACAGTAACATCCAGCTAATCTGAACTCCAATTATGCAGCAACTTCGGACAGTTATAATTAATACTTGACATATGCCTCGCCTAATAACTTTTTAAATTTTTCAAGAAGAACGTAAAGTTTTTATTCTTTGTAAAACATACAGGAGTTATTAATTGCTATACAGACGTATCCATGTTTATCCAATATTTATTCTTATATTTTATAATTCACTGAAATCAGCTGTTAAATAATAATTCTTTTATTCGTTTGTTGCACATACTCATCTACATCCGCACACATATCCATCCATACATACATATAAATAAGGGTGTGTGTAAAATTTTCTAGTATACTGAACAAATGGTAAGGTTGGTCAGTTAAGTGTGGGAAAGATTCACACATAAGCAAGTGTGTGTGTATGCGTTAAATGGAATGCAGTGTACGAATGCATGTTTATGGCTACAAATTAGAAGTACAAAAAACAACAACAATCCTTCATACATTTCATGCATTAAATCAAACGTTTATAATTTGCTTTGATAAAAAAGACTTACCTTGGCCAATTACCAGAAGAAAGGTTTAACAAACTTCGTAAGCAAAATGTTCTTTAGTAGATTCTTTATAATTAATTTCACTTTTTATTAACCTGAATTCAACCAGTTTTTTTTTCCTTTTTATTTTGCACACTTTTCTTGATATCAATAACAACAATTCCACTAATTTTTCATCATCAGTTACACTTTACAGTTTCACAGAATGTTTTTAGTACACTTATTTTCTTTCTTTAGCTTTAATAAATCTTATTAAATTGTTCTGTACAACAGCGTTTTTATTTAATTTAATAATTCTATCCAAAAGACGAGAAATGAGTTACTGCAAATGCGTGTAGAAAACAAAACTAATTGATTCCCAAATGAAAATTCAAATAAGGCTGCCAGACCTGCTGATTTTTATATGGAAATTGGCGATTTTCCAAAGTTTTAACTCATTTACTAGAAGTTAGAATTAATAGAACTAATACAAATTTATCACCCAATGAAAGCACCAATGTGATTCTCATCTAAAAAAATAAAAAAGAAACAGAACACAAATTCATAATTTTATGGTCTTGTTCTTAGAAAATGCTATTTTCATTAAAATTATTACTTTTTTTAATTTTATACAATACAATGTCTCGATTTCGATATTGTTTAAAAGTTTGTACTGCACCACAATTCTGGACCAATCGTGAACCAAATATGTTTTATAAAAATTTTAGCTGAAAGATATTGGACAAGGACTCACAAAGACATCTCATTACTGAATGTCTAAAACAGCAAACTAAAATGAGAAAGCAAAGGACAATTTTCAAAAGTAACTGCAACAAATAAGCAAATAAACATAACAAGAGAACAAACTTTGACATTGATCAAAGAAAAAATATAGAATGAAAGTTGTCAGTTGCGCTGTCAATTCTACATGTTATGTATCCCCTTGATTTTGAATTTAACTTATTTAAAGCAAATTATATAAAAATTAACTATCGATTACACTCAAACACAAAATAATAAACACCCTGTGCTCATCTAAAGTGCCAGAACTAGTTTGATCGTCAGCGAGCAATTATAATTACTTATAAGCATATGAAATTCATATCGAAATTTTATAAAAAATAATAAAAGTGGTTAATATTATAAAGCTGCTAAAATTGTTATTAATTTTGTATAGGAATTTATATATAAATATACGTATGTATATAAAATGGCATTTCTTTGTCCAGTACGCATGAGACGTGATAAAAAGAAAGGTAAATAATTAGAAAATAAACAAATTCAAAAATTTTGAAATTGTTATAAATAATATAACATTGGAACGTTTTATAATATTGTCATAAATAATTTAGAAGAGGTATGTACATACTTAGAATAAATTTGAAAGACTTAAGGCACATACTTGTTTTCAATGTATTAAAATCAAAAGAGTTGTGAAATAAACCTGATCCCTTATCATTTCTTCTTATAGCCACAAATGCTAACATTGAACGTGATTTGCCTTTACCTGGCGGTGTGGGCCTGGGTCGTATTACCGGCTCCTCCAGCATAGAGACTTTAGTTAGAGTCGGCATTGAAAAAGAGCATGGCTTAAGTCCTGATTCCAAAATGGTGGTTTTACATGACTTCACTCCTTGCGTTGACGATGAACTAGAAGTTAAACGTGGTCAAATTGTAAATATTTTATATCGTGAAAATGACTGGGTTTACGTAATTGGTGAAGATTCGCGCCAGGAGGGTTTTATACCATATTCCTATTGTGCACCATACAATACTCAGTTGGCTGATTTGGCAATTAAGAAAAAACTACCTCGTGGCACTGCGGCTCTCGATGAACACAATGAGAATATGCCCTTGTTGCCGGGCAATGATCAGACCAAATTAGATTTAATAGAAGAAGTGAATAACGCCCAAGTGACTTTAAAGAATGTTGTAGCTGAGCTCGCGTCGCCCACAATCATAGAACCCGAGTGTGCTCCCTTTCACAAAGAGCCAAATGGCCGGTATATTGTACTTTATACTTTTATAGCAAGAGATGAAAATGATTTGTCGGTGGAGAGGGGGGAATTCGTTACTCTACTTAACCGTGATGATAACGATTGGTTTTGGATAGTGCGCAGCGACGGACAAGAGGGTTTTGTGCCTTCCGCCTTTATCTATCCCGCCGATAGTGTTTTACAAACACAACAAAAAATTTTGGAAAGCAACTTTAACAAGACAAACACACAATTATCTTCAGAGATGATAACGAATTCGGGTCCTACACAGGGCAATTTGAATTCGTTAAGCCAACCGGTAACAATTGGCAATAATGGTTTAGACAATTCATCGCAGCAGCAACCAAACTTACAAAACCCAACACAAATACCAGCAGATGATTTGAGATATGGCACGGAGCTGGTGATGCTATACGATTATAAGGTAATATATGAAGAATATAAATTAATAACATGTGTTATTAAATTTGACAGAAAATAATCAAGCCCATATAGAAGCCTAATTTTTGTGAACAGTAGATTTTTTTTGGCCAATAAAGAATTGGTAATTTTATTTGAACTTTTTATTACATTATAAAATCATTTTCTAAAAAAAAATATGTATAAAACAAATTGTTTTTCAGGCACAAGCTCCTGATGATTTAAGCGTTAGGCGTGGAGATTGGATCTATGCCGATTTAAATAATCAAACCGTTGACGGTTGGCTATGGGCCTACGCGCCGAAAACACGTAAATATGGTTTTATTCCAAAGGCCTATGCGAGGCCACCAGCCATGACCAGTTTGTAAAGGAAAATATAATGATATGATAAAAAATAAAATATTTTTTAAAACTATTTTACGATTATTTTTAACTGCGTTGTCATAATTTACTTTATTGTTCTACTTTATAATATTTTATTTATTTTTCAACTAAATACTAAGTTTTAACTACATGTTGAGAATATAACATTTGAAGTCTCTTTTTCTATAGATTCCAAGAAAATATTAGTTTTCACTATAAGGTCACTTTAATTAACTATTTTACACTTTTCATTTAGACTTAAGTTAAGGTTATTGTATAACCATATTATAATTATTGTTTCAACACACGAACAAAAAGGAAATAAACAATTTAAGAAACTTTTTAAGGCAATAAGAATGCGTTAAATATAGATAAATGGATCTTAAAAATACAAAAATATTATTTTTTAAATATAAAATTAACTTAAATCAAATAAACTTATAACTTTTTAGTACAAAAAGTTTAATTGGGTTTGTGTATATTTTAATTGTTAGTGCACGTTGTTAACTGATTAAGTATGTTAAACATAAGAATCAGTATTACTGTAGACAGGAAAGTGGAATTTAAAACGATTTATAAGCACCTCTTTCTTTAAATTCTTAATCTTAAAAAATCTTTGTAATCTGCAGAACCAAACAAGTCAAGAGACACTCCATGAGTGAATAGCATCCGTTATTATGAAATGTGTTCTTAAATGTTACCATTTGTAGCATTTACATTTAAATTTCTATAATTTGAAAATAAAAACATCGACTTTAGGATTACTTTATAGTATTTTACTTACTTAAGCATATCTTTGAGTTGTTCTTTTTCTTGGATTTCCTCACGCAATTTTTGTTGTAATTGTAAAATTAAGTCGTTCTTGGTATTGACTTGCAGTTTTAAATGCGCTATAGTTTCTTCTTGAGCCTCGAAAATTGCCTAAACAATAAAAATATGTTTATAAATTTATATGTTTTAAAATAATAATAGTAATAGTGATAGTAATAGTAATAATAATACTTAATATTGAAATTTATTTGCGAATATCCCAAATAATAAAAACTTAACTAATTGTTTGAACAATTAATTAAAAAAAAATATTGTTGTGAGTTTAGCTGTTCATATATCGATATTTCATTGGCGCTAACCAAGATCATCAGTGATCTTTAACTTTAATGAAATATCGATATAATAACAGCTAAACCCACGGCAAACAATAAATAAGTCCAAAATTCCGGACCGATTTCCATGAAATAAACTGTTATTTATTTTATTTATTGTGTGTAAAATATCTTTTGGAATATGTAACTTCTGGAAATAAAAACTGATTTTAATGATTATTTCTTTGAGGTAACCTACAAAAAAATACAAGTATGGGAATCGCTCAGGAAATGCATGGGAATCGCTCAGGAAACAGACCACATATAGTTTTATTATCACAGCAAACTTATAAGATGCACGTAAATATACAATTCGGGTAAACATTTATGTTTTTTTTTTGCTACTGTAACAAATATAATAAAATAAAATATTTGTAATCGCAATTTCTTACAAATTATAAATGTGCGTTAGTTTATTTGTTATTAGTATATATGTATGAGTTTAACTTAATTTGAGCTTTTTAATGATAGTAGGTAAAATTTTAATTAAAAGCATTGTTTTCAATTGTTATTATTGTTATCATTGTATATATTAATATACATATATTAGCAAGTTGAATAGAAATCTGACGGTATTTTTCGATTGTAAAATTCGTGCTAATTTTGGTCTCAGCAGTTTTAACAGGCGAATTTTTTTGGGAGCTTGGCCTTGTTTTCACATCTATGTTTTTGTGCGGATTTGTTTTATTATATACTTATTATTTACTTTATTAGAATATACTACGAATTGCAAAATTTTTATATTTGTCAAAGTTGTTGTGTTTCCAACTCATTTTAATTTCTGATTCGTTTGTATCCACAGAATTTTCAATAATGAATTTACAATAATGGTTCTCAAAAAGCTTCTTATTTAACACGTTTCCCTTTAAAGACATTAAGACCAATAATGGAGTTTCAGTCAACAAAATCAGACAAAATTAAATTTAAAACCATATCGCGTGATTTGCATAAAAGAAATAAAACGTTAAATGGCTTCTACGTATAAATACATGTACATATGTATGTATAAAATTACATAAATTTTTATCGTACAATAAATATATGTATGTATATGCTCTTAATATTCCTTCCAAGAGATATGAAAAAGTTTTACATCAATCAACATATACAACACTATTATAAAACCTCACTTTGAATACGGTTCAGCCATACTTTACACATGCTGCACAGACTTTGTAGGTCAAGACTGCAAAAATTACAAAATAAAGCGATGCGAGGAATATTAAAATGCAACCGATTCACATCCATAAATTTTATGCTGAATACAATACGATGGCTTAATATACACCAAAGATTACAACTTAATATAGTAAATTTTATTCGAAAAATGAAGATGGGAGATGCACCGGACTATTTGACAGAACAAATCAGATATGTTGGAGAGGTTCAACCATACAGCTTAAGGAATGTCTCAGATTTCAGACTGCAAATAGCAGATGCAGCCGCCAGGCAGACAACATTATTTTATAAAGGACTAAATGAATACAATTCAATGCCAAATTATTTAAAACATGAACAAAATACTAATATATTCAGAAAAAATCTTGTAAATTATATCAGAAATTTTAATAATGAGTAGAGCTCTTAATCTTAATTTAACAATAATTTTTAAAATTTTTTTAATTTTTAATTTTGATTTTATAATAATTTTGTCTTTTAAAGTATTTACAAAATGCTACTAAATACATAAATAAAAAAAATAAACTAATTAATTAAATATATTCGTTCTGTTATCAAAACGGTCAGTGCCAAACAATATTAATTGATTTCATTTTATACAGCTTATTAAGTATATACATATGTATTACGCATTTATTAATTATTATTTTTACACATGCTCTAATAATTTTAATGAATCAGTAATAAGCAACAATAAACAAAAACAAACAGTAAAAACTCACCCGACACTCTTCCATCGATTCAGAGTAAGAAGGTGGTTCATCTAAACAAAAAAATTCACGCACCAACTGGCATTTTCGTAATTCCTCTTTACTCATTATGGAATTTACAAACATTTGTAAGCCCTGAATGCGATTGTCCAAGAAAACAGCATTAAAATTATCGCCGAATATCTTTTTACGTGGCAAATTTAAAACAAGATGAGGAAATGATTGTTTCAATTTCGTATTTAAACGTACGAAATCAGTATAACGTCTTAAAACCAACCAGCAGTCATTTGTATGAGGATTTTCTACACGAAGTTTATAGACCGTGAAACGAGCTCTCTCCTCCATTACCTCATATCCAATTATAGGTATTCGTAATATACTATTTGGATCTACGGGCGGCACTGAATGACATAAAGAGGAAGAGGGCGCATTTGACGAAGAGGTCATTTCACTTGTGGACATTGAGTTAGTTCTTTGTGACCTTATACAGTTACCTTCGCTCATGCGACGGTGTGCTGCTGACAGGCCGCAATTGCTGACCTCAACATTGTGCGGAGAAGTGGCATAAGACGATTGCGTTAAGTCGCGATGAGAACGTGCTCCAGTTAACATGATTCTTTTTATAGTTTGTTGTGATTTATGGGGCGTTGTAAATAAGTTATTGTTATTGCCACTGGCAGGAGCTTGACAACTATGAATTGATATGGTCTTTAAGCACACTTCAGATTTTGCATTTAGTAAAGCACCCTGTTTGGTTTGATTTATACTGTTCAATAGTTTATTAACATCTGTTTCTGATTTCGTTCTTACTAGCCGTGCTGCCTCTAAGCGCTGAAGAACTTCAGACTGTTTTCCGAATTCCAAATTTGATTTTGTTAATCTACCCAAAAGTTGATATTGTTGTTTAACAGTAGTCGCTGATAAATTGAACTGTTTGCAGTTTGTACTTTTTATAAAATCCCCACCAACACCTGCTTCACAACTACCACCACCACCAGTTGTTTGCTGTTGATGTTGCAACAGACCTTTATTATTTTTATATGCAAGTTTTCTGAAGAGAGTAGTTCTCGAATTTGTACTATTTCCACCAGGTGCGGGTAATTGACTTTCGCGCTTTTTAATAGCGCGCAAAGACATTGATTTCTATTTTACTCAATAATTAAGTTCAATTGCAAATGTAGTAATGCAGATACTTATGGGTAATTTTGTTATTGTCAAATTGTTAGCTTTGTTGGGAGTGATATTTTTATTCTTTGTTTGTTGCTTTACACAGGCAGATTGTTTGTTATAATAATGATGACGGCATCAACAAATAGTTTAAAGGTCTATAAGGGATTCTTTTTTGGTTTTGAATATTAAATTGTACATAATCTTTTATTAAAACATTTGCAACTTCAAATAAAAACAGAATATATTAGAAAATTATAAGTGTATATGTATATAAAAAACTGCTTTGTTGTGTTGTGTGATGTTTCTCATTTTCTCTTACTAAGGCCAGACAAATTTTAATTTAAAGTAATGCCAGATGTAAAAAATGTCAGATATTGTCAGTCGCATATTCGACATAGTATGAAGCAGGCTTTTTTGCATAAACATACAATATATAGAGCATACAAACTTACCCATTAAGAAGTAAGAAAAAGTTGGACTGTATATCAAGGGGCGACAAAGTTTTGGAATCGCTATTAATATATTTTTTATTAGAGAATTTTTATTTAAAAACGCTAGTATATTATTAAAATTTCTAAAATTATGGCATCATCATGAATTTTCTTTTCATATTGACAAGAGAAACTTGACATAAGGGCACATAGAAAAACACAAAAACGTGCTCAATTGTATTTTGACCACAAAGCACAATTTTGACTTATAACTTTGTAGACAATTTCTGAAAATTTAAGAAAATTAACATAATTTAAAGATTCCTCGTTATGGTACGGCATAACAACCAACTTCCTGATAATCTGCCACAGTTGCAGAATTTAATTAAGCGGGACCCGGAATCATATAAGGATGAATTTCATCAACAGTATACACATTTCCTTAGCAGTTTGGAAGTCTTTGCCTTAAATCCTGCAGAAGAAAACAAATCGTTAGATGAGCTAGTTATGTTCATAGCCCAGGTATTTGACATTAAGATTTGTACAAATTAGTAAATAAAAATATATGTAAATTTCAGGTGGCTCAATGCTATCCAGCTGTTTGTATACAGTTTCCGCAACACTTGGTAGATTTATTAAAAAATCATGCTACCACCTTAGATCCGGCTATGCGAAATTGTTTTGTAAAAGCCTTAATATTACTGCGCAATAAAAATCTAATACCTGCCTTGGACTTGCTAGAATTATTTTTTCAACTCTTGCGCTGTCCCGACAAGCATTTGCGTACATTTTTGCAAAATCATATTATAACCGATATTAAAAATATGAATGCTAAGCACAAAGATATGAAATTAAATTCTACATTGCAAAATTTTATGTATTCAATGTTAAAAGATGCAAATCCAAAGGCCGCTAAAATGTCGGTAGACATAATGATAGAGTTGTATAAGAAAAATATCTGGGATGATGAAAAAACTGTGAATGTCATAGCAACTGTTGGATGCTTTTCCAAAATAACTAAGGTAATTACAAATATATTGCAATTTCAAATGATATTTAATTAACAATGAAATGGATTACCAGGTGCAAGTAGCTTCTTTGAAATTTTTTTTGGGACACGACGATGAAAAAGGTTCTGATGGTTCCGATACTGATAATGAGGTTGATTTAAAATCTGCTCTTATCCAAAGTCGTGTCAATAAAAAAACTAAAAAACGTAAGAAGCAATTGGAACAAATAAAAAAACAGGCCATTAAGCAACAAAAGAAAAAGAAGAATGCACCGCATTTTAATTTCTCAGCTATTCATCTAATACATAATCCTCAAGGTATGGCTGAGGGACTTTTTAAACAGCTTAAGGCAGGAAACGAACGTTTCGAGGTTAAGCTGATGCATTTGGATGTAATTTCTAGACTCGTTGGTATACACGAACTGTTCCTTTTTTCATTTTATCCCTATATAACTCGTTTCATTCAACCACATCAACGTCAAGTTACAAGGATATTACAGTTTGCCGCTCAAGCTTCTCATGAATTAGTTCCAGGCGATGTATTGGAGCCTATTTTAAAAACAATTGCTAATAATTTTATTACTGAGAGAAACTCTTCTGATGTTATGGCTATCGGTTTGAATGCAACGCGAGAAATTTGCCAAAGATGTCCTCTAGCCATGGGAGAAGATTTACTTCGGGATTTGACTATGTATAAAACATACAAAGAAAAGTCAGTTATGATGGCCGCTCGTTCATTAATTATGTTATATAGAGAAAAGTTGCCAGCATTGCTGCACAAAAAAGATCGCGGTCGTTTGACGGAAGCTCAAGCTGAACTCAAACCAAAAGCATATGGTGCTGTTGAGGTATTTGAAACTATTCCGGGTGCCGAAGCTTTGTTAAAAAATTCTACAACTATTGATTTGGGCAGCGATGGTGATGAAACAGAATCCAATGATGGCGATTGGGTGAATGTTAGCCACAGTGAAGGAGAAGATAATGCTGAAAATTATGATGATGGAAGTAGTACAGAAGAGGAAGATGATGAAAACAGTAATGATGATGATGAAAACGACGACAAAGATGACAATGGTAGCGAAAGTATTGGCAGTGAAGAAGATGGCGAATTTGAAGAAGAAAATGATAAGCAAATTGAAAGTAAGAAAAATGAGACGACCAAAAGCAAGAAATCTCGAACTAATTCTGTTTCCTCCGCTACGAAGACTTCGAAAGTTCTTGAAAATACAACAATCCTTAACGAAAAAGAAGCAGCGCAAGAAATAGCACTGACACGTATCTTTACTGATGAGGATTTTAAACGTATCAATGCTGCAAATGTTAAAAAAGCTGTCACAAATGCCCGTAAGAGACCATTGGAAAGAAATCGTGAAGAATTTGTAAAATTAGATAAAATTGAAATGATTTACAAGAAACGTAAACATGATAAGGAAACCCGTTTAGAATCTGTGCAAAGCGGTCGAACAGATCGCGAAAAATTCGGTTGGAAGGATGGACGTAAAAATGAGAATTGCTCAAAAACAAATCGTGAAAAAACAAAACGTAAGAATTTTGTTATGATGCGGCACAAGGCCAGATCAAAAGTGAAGAAGAGTTTTCGTGATAAGCAGCAAGCCATGAGAAAACATTTGCTGCACATAAAGAAAATGAAGTAATGGATTTGATTAGTTACACGTTTAGAAAAAAGTTTAACAGAAAATGTATTTTTTTAATTCAGAAATAAGTAGATTTATAATGCAACAAATCAAATTGCTTATTGAATATTATTATAAATAATATTATAAAATGTTGATTAATTTTATTGAAGTCATTAAAATTTACACTAATTTAATGCTTTTATAAATACATGTTTCAACCCATTATGGATTTACATATATACAACCCAAATACGGGAAACTTTTATTAAAAAAGCTGCATTATCGTTTCAACGACGCCTTTTATCAGATTTCTTAACACGTTTAGGACCTTTAACAAAACACCAATCGACTTGTATTGACTGGCCCATGATTTCTGTTCCATTCAGAGCCTCTTTAGCAGCCCACGCTTCCTTGTGCGTTTCGAATTCAACAAGAGCATAACCTTTGGAAAATCCAGTTCTGCGATCTAAATTAAGATGAATATTTTTTATCGCGCCAAAATCACAAAACTTCTCTTGAATTTCATCTTCCTGAGCTTCTTCATGTATGTTAGTAACGAATAAAATCCATCCCTCTACCGACCGTTGCGGTCCCGGTTCCAATTCATCATCATCCTCATGGCGGACGCGCTCATATTGGTGAATTGTTTCGCGCGTGGTGGTTTCATTACCAAATCCTCTACCTTTTCGATGTTTAGCTTTCTCCTTCAGTCGCACAATACCCTCTAGATTGCAAAATAGACACAAATTTTATTAATAGAGCGGCTTTTTAATAATTTTCCATAACTCACGATCTCCATCTTCATCGACTTCAAATTCTTCAGCATTGTCAATATCTAAAACATCAGCCATTGTGTTTTAAAATAAAAAACAGAATTATTTCTTGAAATATTTTAAGAATTCTATATCCACACGGCGTTCTCGGTGTCAAATTGAATGAAGTTTATTGACTGTGTTCACTACCAAATATTTATATTGAGTTGCCACCTTATTCTATGTAATTAGTGATGATAAATAATTGAAAGCCTGATAACTATAGTGTAATCAACATTGTAATATTTGATTTTATATAAACGCCTTAATAGCATATTTCCACGACAGCTTGAATCTCCTGTTTCGCTTTCTGAAGCAAGTTTATGAATCATGCTGTTTATACGACTCATCTACCTGCTTCGATTTTATAACTTTTGTTCTTTCCATTATTTTTTTAACTTTTACAAAATTTAAATAAATTAACTTTTCACTGAATTCAAATTTATTATTACGCCTAGCACACACAAAAAAAATTATATTTTTTAACTTTTCACTTTTAAATTTGCTTTGTTTACAAAAATATTTAATTTTGACAACTAGTGCAGATAAAAATTACGATAAAAATTAGAGAAGAGAGGATTTTTTCTTGATTCGCAAGTAGATTCAATATGAATCTACCTGCTTCGCTCTCAAAATTTTGTATGGCGAAGCAAGTTGATTCGCTCATGATTGGGGTGTGAAGCAAGAATAGAGAGCAAAGCAGGTGCCGTGGAAACATGCTATATAAGTTTGACTTCACCTTAGTGAAGCAACTCTATAGGTAATTAAGACCACATTTTTATACATGGAATTTATTTGACAACAAGATATAGATTTTCGTTGTTGAGAAGCACAGATCTTTATTGATAGACCTTGGTGTAATATACAAAAAATTTTGCATCAATTATAATAAAATTTTAAAAATATCAGCTGGGTTGACAGTTACACCTCTTATGAATTCGCTTTGGAAAAAGCTGATATACGCACAGCAAATACCTACATACACACACGCGCAAGTGCTTATTCAGTTTTAAATTACCGACAAGTAAAAAATCAATACAAAAAATCTGTGGCAGTATATACACCGGGCACATAAGTATGTACATATGTATGTATATATGTACATACATGTGAAAAGTATATTATATAGTATATAGCTATCCATATTGCAGAATATAATCATTTTGATTACTTACGTTTGTGTATGTACTTATGTATGTACATAAATTCAAATAAGTAAATGTACATATGTACACACATAAGTATGTTTTGCGGCATTGATAATTGATAGCGATAGGTGTTTTTAAACGGTCAACAGCAGCTGTTCTCTAATAGATAAGGTGAAAGAATTACTATTTTTATTTGAAAAACAAGCGAATTCGGTAACAAATCTACATATATTATGGCATCATACTCGGGTGATGCAGAATTGGATGATCAAATAAAATTGTGGCTAAAATGGGACCGCAATCAATATACTATTAATGAAATTAATGAATTGGTCGGGTCAAAGGCCTGGGATGTATTGCGTAAAAGATTAATGGAACGTTTGGCATTTGGTACAGCTGGTCTACGTGGCTGCATGCAAGCTGGTTTTAATTCCATGAATGACTTGGTGATTGTCCAAACTGCCCAGGGATTATGTGAGTATGTCAAAAAGCAATATAAACCGGCAGAATATGGACGTGGTATAATATTTGGTTACGATGGCCGATACAATAGCAAACGCTTTGCAGAACTATCATCGACCATATTTATACAAAATGGTATTAAGGTTTTCCTTTATTCTCGAATGGTAGCTACGCCATTCGTTCCGTTTGCTATTTTGCAAAAAAATTGCTTAGCTGGTGTAATGGTTACGGCTTCGCATAATCCAAAAGAGGACAACGGCTACAAAGTGTACTGGGGCAATGGTGCTCAAATCATAACACCCCATGACAAGGGTATACAACAGTCTATTCTTAATAACTTAGAACCGAAAGATTCATCCTGGAATACGGACGTGCTAAAAGACTCACCTCTTTTAGAAGATCCATATGAAGAAATGTATAAAGTATACTATACTACTTTAAAAGGAAACATTCCAGAAGAGTTCTTGGAAATAAATAAAAAACAAATGTCTCTGGGAAACTTGAAATTTGTTTATACAGCAATGCATGGTGTAGGTTGGCCTTATGTAGAACAGGCTTTTAGAGAAGCCAATTTGCCAAACCTGTTACCAGTGGAAGAACAGAAGGAGGCAGATCCTGAGTTTCCAACGGTAAAATTTCCAAATCCTGAAGAAGGTAAGAGTGCATTGGAGATGTCTATTAAGAAAGCGGAGATGGAGGGTGCCACGACGATATTGGCCAATGACCCGGACGCAGATCGGTTAGCCTGTGCCGAAAAAGATCCCCATACAGGACAATGGAAGGCAAGACAATATTTAACTTATCTACTTTATTTTGGCTTTGCACTAAATAATTTTAATACTTATACTCAATTTTCCTTAGGTTTTCAATGGTAACGAACTGGGCGCCCTCTTGGGCTGGTGGTCCGTAGAGAATTATAAAACGTTGCGTCCTAAAGTTAATTTATCCAACTGCTATCTTTTGGCCAGCACAGTTAGTTCAAAGATTTTACATTCAATGAGTAAAGTGGATGGTTATAATTTTTTAGAAACTCTCACTGGTTTCAAATGGATGGGAAACAGGGCCATTGATTTAATGAAAGAAGGAAAAGAAGTTCTGTTTGCATTCGAAGAAGCTATTGGCTTTATGTTTTCCACGGCCGTGCTTGATAAAGACGGTGTTAGCGCTGCCACACATCTAGCTACAATGGTGTGTTACATCAAAGAAGTTCAGGGGATAACTCTAACAGAAAAGCTAAGCCAGATTTATGAAAAATATGGTTATCATTGTACCAATTGTTCGTATCTATTTTGCGATCAAGCTCCTGTTATCAAGCGTATTTTTGAACGCCTGCGAAATTTTCAAGAAGACAAACCAAATACTTATCCAACTTCCATACTTAATGGCGAATTCGACATTACACATGTTAGAGATTTAACCACAGGCTTCGATTCTTCCCAGGCAGATGGTAAAGCACGTCTACCTGTTAGCACTAGCTCACAGATGATAACGTTTAGCTTTGCGAATGGCTTAGTGATTACTTTGCGCACAAGTGGCACCGAACCAAAAATCAAATACTACGCGGAATTATGTGCAAAACCAGATGAAAAAGATTGGAAAACTCTTAAAGAAACGTTAAATCGTATGGTAAATGCTATAGTGGAAGAATTCTTACAGCCGGCTGCTAATGATTTAAAACCTAAAGCAGATTGAATTTCAATTAAATTATTATTTTACAACCTTTAGTATTTATGTGTATGTAATTATGATTGTTACACCTTTCTGTTTTGGATGTGTAAAGGGATTTTTCGCTAATGCACATTCCAAATGTGACGTTTATATAGCGAGTGTATTGTCTTTACATATTTTTGTATTTATGTATTTGCACTAATATTTCCTAGCTTTTTATATTATAAATATAGAATTACATTGTTTTATGTGGTATTTTTTATTTTGCTATGTAACTTGCCTCATGGAGAGCACAGGTTTAAGAATTATTTCAATGTAAAATAAATTTTCGAAAATTTATTATATTAAGAAGTACTTGAAATAAATTTTATTATAAATTTCGAGAAGCCTTTAGTTATTATTTCCATACCGACAATTTTTGGTATAACTTCAGCTTAGCTTCAGATGTAATTCTGATTGTTTTTTTTTTTTTTTTGTTTCATGAACAAAGGAATAGCTGTTCAAGTAAATCTTACAAATAAAAATTTTAGTAGTATGAATTTTATAAATTATTTTGTCTCAATTTTTCACTCTACAAATTTTTTCGAGTACGTGAAGCCTTTTAAGTAACAAATAGAAAAAACTTGGCAAATGAACGAACATTTAGAATTAGAGTGTGTGTTCACATGACCTAAGACAAAACAGAACACTTTTTCGGCTATCCAGGAATACCGGCCATCCTCTGTATTTGTCCATCCATAGACATTATGCGGTTTCTATTCACCTCACTAACCTTGCCAAAAAACTAAGAATTGCAGCCATGCGCTTGCGTCAAAAATCCTTCAAATTTAATTAACAACGCAGTGTACTTCACCATTTAATCCCGTTTCTATTAAAATTGCCGAGTAAAAGCGTGTGGCGGGAATTCATTATTTTGCTTTTGATAACACTAGGTTGACATACTACATCAAATTCGTTTCAGCTGAAATAAAACTTTCTCAATTAAAATTCACTAGTAGAAAAGTCGTGTATGTATGCGAAAGGCTTATACCAGGTCAAGTTTTCTTACTCAAGTCTAAATCCAACTGGGAGAAAAATGTACATACATATGTATGTATTTCTTTCACCATCTTCTGCCCAGCTTTTTTTATTCAGTTGGTAGACGGGGAAAGGTACACAAATTTTATATATTTCTATTCCATCTATTATCATCTATTAATTGCCCGAGTTGTAATAGAAAGCATGTATTCCTCTATATCTTTATCCAGCTGAAATAAAATTGGAGAGGGGAAAAGACGTGATAGACGTATCTGATTTTTTTCTTCAAAGTTTTAGCTTCCACATCGATATTTTTTGGTATAACTTCAATTTAGCTTCAGTTTGAGAGGGTATTGAGGAAAACTTTTTCATTAATAACTCAAAAAATTTAGTTTTTGAAATATATATGTATGTACATAAGTATATATTTCAAAATACATATTATGTACATCATTGTTCACACTAAAGGAGCCATATGTAGTACATATACATACTTATTTAAATAAGAATCTGTGTTCAGACCTTGCAAAGTATTTCATAGCTATAATAAAAATTTCAATTATAATGCGTGTCAGCGGCAACGTAAATGACCTCAACAATATTAGGATTTTCATAACAAAACATACATATGTATATGTAGTATGTATGATCGTACGGATGTACATATGTAAGTATGTTTTATATAAGCCATACATACAGACTTACATAACTACACTCATGTTATTTAATCTTTTTTAGAAAGTGTTCTCGAATCATAGAAAAATTATGTACGTATGTACATATGTATGTGCGTCTGAACTTTTATTATGATCGCATGCGGGAATATTTTAGATTAATTTTTTTGCACTAAAGGGAGGTAGATTGGAATTACATTGGCTTTGGACTTAAAATTTCGTAAAGCGGTTATATAAATTAAATAAGACAGGCGACATTGAATTAAAAAGGTCTGAAACCACACATACCTATGTATGTATGTATGTACATATGTATGTATCACGGTCATACCACTGAATCAATTGCAGATATTGGATATATTTATTTCATATAGATTCGGTAACATTTAAGCAATTGAGAATCTCGCAAATTAATCAAAAAATAACTCTATAACTGTTTGAATTTTCACCGATATTAAGAAATATAATCAGTAAAATCTACATCGTCTTTAGAACAATACAATTTAATTATTTACATATTTCCCCCAAAAATTTTTTCTATAATTTTGACAGTTCTAACTTGGTTTTAATTTAGAAAAGTGGTTTATCATTTACATACATATATTACTAGCTGGATAAAATTTATTGAAAGAACCCAATGGAGGGGTTCAATCTATTGTCATACCATGAAATTTTTCCAAACTATTTTTTAAATAAAAACAAGTAATTTTTAATTTTGTTAAACATTGTGACAATATGACTGACAGTATCACATGGGAATTCTTCAAATATTTTAAGTTACAGTAAACTAATCTTTTTTCTAATTGAATTTTTTTTCTTTGGAAGATTCAAGTATTATTATTGTCCGTTCATTCTCCTTTAAATTAAATTTTTCCCTTACAAAATTACCAGCTCAAATTGCTTTTTGGTTGTTCTGAAATAAAACACAAAGTTCAATATTTAGTAAAAAAGTAATTCTTTCATAGCATTTATTAAAAAAGTATTCTTATTATTTTAAAATAAATATGTATAAAATGCTGATAGTATATAATTTACTTTATAAAATAGTCCTAAATACAAAATTTCAATTTATTAAAATCATTTATATATTATAACTGTATTTGTTACTCCACTTAAATTACTTTTGATCGATTAAAAGCTATTTAAAATGTTTATTTGATGTACATATGTATGTATATAAAAATGAAATAATAAAGGATAATGTATATATACATATATATATTTATGTATGCATGTATGTATGTACTATATATCAGTAAAATAGTAAAAATTAGCTATAGTATTAAGTTAAATGCAATTCAAATATTTTGCTTAAGTTAATATTTAATATATTTACTAATTAAAATGAAAAATATTTAGCTTTAGCGACTCGTTTAAATAAAATTAATACAAATTATCACTATAAATAATTATTAATTAACAGTATTTTTATGACCTTTTTGTTTCAATATATCTTTTATTTCATAAACGAGTAACAAAAAATATTTTCAGTTTTAAAGAAATGAAAAATTTTATGTTATAATTATATTACAAAAATTAAAAACTATTTCCATTCCTATTGGTCAATTTAACTTACGAATCAAAAGCCTATAATTTTAAGCAACATTTTCTACATCAGTTTTATAGTTTATAATCTTATTATTGGGAACATTAATAAATAATATTAAGCATCTCTGACATATAACGTCGTTTAAAGTTAATATCTAAGGCTAAAACTGGGGGCAAATTACGGCATTCGATATCGATCGAAATTTTAATACAATTCAAGAAAATGTTGTTTGAAATTTCGATCGATATCGACTGCCGTAATTTGCCCCCTGATACTTTCTTAAAGTCCGGATTATGATTATAAATAAAGCAATGTTTCGTTAAAGC
Source organism: Germaria angustata (assembly GCA_963681545.1). Taxonomy (NCBI): domain Eukaryota; kingdom Metazoa; phylum Arthropoda; class Insecta; order Diptera; family Tachinidae; genus Germaria; species Germaria angustata. Next base: position 68,989,553 of record OY813002.1, read on the forward strand.
CGTTTTTGTGAAGTTGAAATATTTTTTGTTTTGATTAAATTTGATTAAATTTTTTCAATTTGTTTATGTATGTATGTGTATGTAAAGAGAATTTTCAAATTTTTTTCAATTGTTATTGTCACATTTATTCAAAAAGAGGCGTGGAAATATTGAATAAAATAAATTTTGTTGTTTTTTTTTTTATAAAAAAACCTAAAGCTCGTTTATGAAATAAAAGATATATCAATAATCATAATTTTCAGTATATATCAAGCGTCTATTTTATTTAAAAATTAAATATAATTATGTAAATTATTGAGAAAAGTTCCAAATTCCCTCAGAAATAAAAATGGTAATTTGGTTTGTAATCACTAGTTTTATAACGCATACAATAAAAAGTTCTTCAAATTCTTTATCAACGTCTTTAGAAAAGGTGGATATGCCATCTTTAAAATTTCGTCCTACAGAAGGGATATATGTAAAGATCTTCTGTATATGTAGTTCATAAAATTCTTTGGGAACAGGTACTGTACTCACTTTTTGAAAGCGTTAGAGAACTAGCGATTGAATTGAAGTTGTGATTTTCCGCCTACCATTATTATTTAATTTTTAAAATCAAAAGTATATAAGTATGTATGTATGTATATAAAATTTTTATTATATATGTATGTATACGTATAGATAATTTTATATATTTTAATAATATATGTTTATATGTACATATGCAATTATTTATACAGTCTCCAGTGTTATTTGTCTTACTGCTAACAAATTGTATTATTATTTTTTATTAATAATTTGGCATTGTTCTGTACACACATTTTTTGTCATTTCAATTTATATCATATTTTTTAATAATTAATTTTGGATGAGCCATAGTTTATGATGACGTGTTGGTTGATAAATATATTTTTTCATAATTATTGAGATTTTTAATGAAAAAAAAAATACGGGTATTAAAGCTTTATTTAGTTAAACAAAATGTAAAAAAAATAAAAATTAACTAGATGTAAAATTTACCATCCGGCTCAACAGATAAAGGGTAACTCAAGTATTTACAAGGACACAGAACATTCCATAAAATGTATTTTTACACTTCTTATTTATTAAGTTTATTATTTTAATTGCAATATGAAACTTCTTAAAAGACTAAACAGGCAGTTTGTTAAGAGTTGTTTTTATTTTAATTTAACATATGTATGTATGTATGTATGCACGTATGTGTATGTATGTATGTATAAGTATATGTGTATATAAATTAATATTAATTGAGTATTGATAGGATGCATGTTTAATTTTATTATTGTGTTTTAAGGAATCTTAAGTTGTATTTAGGGTATTTTTTTGTGTTGATATGGTTGTGTAACACGTACATAGAAAAACAATTTAATTGCTTTGCAAATTTTTCTTTTGCAGTTAAATACATAAGCTTAATAATTAACAATTCAGAGCAAAACTTTAACCTTTTGTGTGATTATATGTATATGTGTATAATTTTAGAAAAGAAACATTATTTGCAAAAATAATATGAAAATTAAAATTTGGAAATTAGTCAACAAGTAAATTATACTCGCACATGTACACATTTTAATATTCGAATATTTATCAGTGTTAACGACTTATATTACTACCCTCCCATCGGGTTGACTTCATTGACGTTGTATGATGGCTTAAGGCCCTGTTAGCCGAACGTTCTTTAACGTACGGACGTTTGTGCGGTTAATGAATCTTTTAAAACGTGTCGAATGTCAACAAAATAAAAACAAAACGTTGTACAAAGCTACTTTGTGTAATTTTTTTTCTAAAAAAATTAAATTAATATTCCTGTGTTTATTATAAAAAATCAAATAAAGAAAATTTTCAATGGAGTTCGAAGACTTATTTGTTGATGTTTTAAACCAGCTCGCAAACAAAATTTCACTTGTAAATTTTTCAATAAGTATACAGTCAGCTGTTCATAATAGAGATGATATTTGAAAACTTTCGCGTAATTCATTCTTATACGTAACAGGTACCAAAATTATACTAAGTACTTTTTGAAAGAAAAAAGTTGATATTTTAAAAAGTTCGTGTAAAAATTAATATTTTAAGAATAAACATACATACGTACGTCCATATATTTATTATGTGTATATTAATTTGTACTTACTTCACAATGTATACGTAACAAAACTTTTGACTTGCAAATTTGCAATATTTTTCAATATATGTAGTACGCAAGTGGCAAAATAACAAATATGTATGTTTATACGCGTATATTAACTTTTATATTCAAAATAATTAACTGTTATATAATTGGATTTATAATTCAATCTAAGATTTTATTTGCATTCAGTGGTATTTACCTGTTTTATTTAAGTCCCTTGATGCACATTATTATCTCAACATTATATTTTTAGACTTTGAAAATTCGAAAATTTTATTAAAGTTGTATTAGATCCTTAATAATTTACATATATCAATAAAAGTACCGGAAGAGAATTTGGGCCACAATACAACTCAACAAAATAATAGTCCCATCACTGGTATACAAATGTCTCGTAAAAACGTTATGAAATTCTATTTTATACAGGTTCAGCCGTTCAGGCGGGTCTTTAAATGCAAGCTATCACCTCTACATTGAATACAGACACTATTGGATGGGCTATGTTAACCCTTTCAAAGCACGCTATGTGGAAGACATGACACTTTAAAAGTCTGCATATTAAAGGTCATCCTAATCATATACCGAGACGTTAAGCAATTCGAGCCTATCGCATTTTTGCTCAGCGGAGAGACTAAATTTATACGGGGCCTTGCTGATACGGAAAGTCGACAACGGACATTTGCACTCATGTAGCGAAATTAGTTAGATAGTAAGTGTCGAAACAAAACCATACATAAATATGTTATATATGTATGTAACGTATAGCTCGACCATAACATTATATGTATATCTCAATATTATGATTGCGGCAACACTAGACTTGTTAATTAATAACCATTGTACCAATTACTAAGTCATTAGTAGTTAGTAATCATTGTACCAGCGATATTTGATACAATAATATCTCTATATTTTGTAATAATTTGAATTAAAATAATACTTAAGCTCAACAAGGTCGTATTAAATTAAAAATTGTTATTTGTAACTACCGATATTTCGATAATCATTGAGTATCATTTTCAATTTCCTGAAGATGATACTCAGTGAGCATCGAAATATCGATAGTGTCAAATATATTTTCTTAACCATATAATAAGACCTTTTAATTACTCAATATTTTAATTAAAAAGATATTTGATATATTTGCAAGCCATAAAGAATTGATTTGCATACTATAGAGTATTAATCAATTAGTGCTTCCCTAATATATACGACTAACATAATGATCTGTATCTCATTCTCAACAAGTTGATATGCATATACATATTAGGCCCCTTTCACACACATCAAGTTTTCTTGCTCAAGTTTTAATTCAGCTGTGAGAATGATAGAGAACGTATGTACTACCTTCTTTATCTTTCTCACAGCAAGTGGATGCCAGTTCATATGCTATGTTTTGTTAAATAATAAACCAAATGTATATTATTTACTCAAACCTGACCGTACCATCAAGTTTAAGAAAGTTGAATACTTGAAGTTGGCTGCAGAATGGTAATTTGACATTTATTTTTCCTGTTTCACACACATCAAGTTGTCTTGCTCAAGCTGGAAGAACGATAGGGAGAGTCTGTATTCTTCTTCCTTTATCTCTTCGAGCTGAATAAAAACTTGAGCAAGAAAACGGGGCTTCAAAAATAAGGAACAGTTGCTGGAAGCGTTCCACAAAGTACGTTTAGAAAAACCATCAACTAAGAGTGATCATGTGGGCAATGTTCGAACAAACATATCGAATGACGTCATACAGGTTAAAAAGCTTCGTTGCTACAACTGCAATTCTGTCGGCCACATGACAAACGAATGTCGCAAGTTTAAAAGAGAAGTAGGAGCCAGCTTTATGTGCGGTGAAATGGGTCATCTAGCTGCAGCCTGCCTTAATAGAAAAGATGTACTCGCTGGCAATAAAAACTTTGGGAAGCAGTCTGTGCATCACATTAACGACGGCAAGGACGATACCGAATACGTGGGACTTATTAATGTAGATTTTATAAATAATTATCTTAGGTTTAATTCTTCTTTAGGAGCACTACTAGATACTGGTAGTCCTATTAGTTTTGTGAAGGATCAGTTCCTGCCGAGCATATTAATAAAAAGAAATGGAATTAATTCGAATTATTTTGGTATAAATAAAACTCCTCTTATTGTAAAAGGTAATGTTGAAACGATAATTTATTTTGAAGGACAGAGAATTAAATTTAATTTGATTGTAGTGTCAAACGAAACAATGTGGTACCCAATGCTTTTAGGACAGAATTTCTTGAATTTAGCTCGAGTTAAATTAAGAACAGAATACGAAGAAAAATGTACGAATATAATGAATATAGAAATAGAAAATGAAGACTTGCTCGTTACTAACGAAGATGTATCTGTCGAAGTCAATAGGGAATTTCAGAAATTATTTAAAGATTGTTTTTTAAACTGCAAAAGTCCCGATAAACCCGAAATCGAATGGAAACTTAAAATTAATTTGAAGAATGAAACAGCGTTCAGCTGCTCCCACGCAGACTTTCATATAACGAGAGGCAGAATGTTCAGAAAATTTTAGATGAATTTTTGGAAAAAGGAATTATTAGACCAAGTATGTCAGAATACACTTCTCCAATAGTTTTGGTTCGAACAAAATGGTGAGATTCGGTTGTGCGTTGATTACCGTAAATTGAACAAAAATACGTTAAGGACAATTTTCCATTACCACTCATTGACGATTTATTGGACAGACTGGTGAATAAACGTTATTTTTCTTTGCTCGATTTGAAAAAAGCGATATGTGACCTGCCCTGATGGCAGGTCACATATCTGGCGTTCAACAAACAATAATGGAAAAAAATCATAAAGCATTATTTGTAAATTGTGATAACCATTCATTGAATTTAGTAGGAGTTACTGCAGCTAAACAAGATCCAATCGTTGTGACATGTTTTGGAATAATTGGAAATATTTATCTCTTTTTCTCACGTTCAACGTTAAGATGGGAGTTATTAAAAAATGCTTTAACTAAAACTGTCAAACGTGAATCTGAAACACGATGGAGCGCCAGAATACAAGCAGTTAGCGTTATCGTCGATGGGCTAGAGAATATAGTAGAACTATTAGAAAAATTAGCAGAGGACACTATCACAACAAGTGACACCAGAAGTGAAGCAACAATTCTGTTGCAAAATGTACTAACTTTTAATTTCATAACTTTAGTTCATTTTTGGTATGAAATCTTCAGAAGGATTGATCATGTGCAGCTCAGATTACAAGATCCTAGAATGAATGTATTGTGCCCTGGGCGCAAGTTAAGCTCGCTACGCCACTGTTATCACGTAATAAAATTTAAGTCTATTGAAGAATTATTATTTACCAGAAACAACAAAACGGATGTTAAAAATTAGGAAATTTTAAAATAAATAAGGATAATAATAAAATTTTTCTCTAAGTAAATAAATAAAATAAAAGAAATAAAAGACCCATCTCCTGGTCTTGCCGTATCGAGCGATACTGCGTCCATTACGTCTGATCACTGGACTGATAATTTCGTGAAGAGGAACTTTTTATGTGCAACGTTTCGTTTTATAAAAGATTTGAAGTCAAAAGAAGTTGTGTTGGGAGTGAAATCTATGGAATTGCAAAAATCCACAGCCAATAACTTTTTAACAAAATTAAATTCTATTTTGAAAGATTTCGATATAAATAGCATGGAAAATTAACTTTTGTTACTGACAGAGGATCGAACATAGTAAAGGCACTTAAAGATCAAAAAATGCTTAAATGTACAAATCACTTGCTAAGCAATGTATTGGATTCCGCTTTCAGTAGCACCGAAGAACTAATACCGGTTTTTGATGCTTGTAAAAGGTAGTCAAATATTTCAAAAAGACTTCTTTGCAGCACATGCATTCAACTTCTCTAAAGAATTATCGCGTTACCAGATGGAATTTACATTTAAATTTATTTAAATCAATTTCAAACAATTACCTCAAAATACAAGAAATTCTTTCTTCCCGAAATGAAACAGAAAGAATGTATGATATAAGTTTACCTATTCTTAATGCATTAGTGGAAATGTTTGAAAAATTTGATATCGTCAGCAGAAAATTGCAAGAAAAAGATTGGAATATTCAAGTTATAAAGCCACTTAAAATAAATATTTTGAGAGAAATGGAAAATAAGTACATTGCTAATTTATCTACAGTACACTATACGGCCGGCTTGTTTTCTACATCCACCAACCAATTCTTGTTTGGATGGAAGTAAACTGGATGAAGTGAACGATTTTTGTGTTTCCGAAATAATGAAACCTGTTCCATTATCCTATAGTCCAGTCAATTCTTCAGCACATGATGATCCTCCACAGGATTTCCAACTATTTTTCTCCAATTTTATGACCTCAATAAATCCTACTGCGGAAGAAAGTGTTTCTGATGAAGTTCATCCATATAGTCATTTGAAAACAAACTTTGATGTAAATAATGACGTGTTGCAATGGTGAGACAACCATAGTTCAGAATTTCCCCGTTTATAAAAATTTGCCCAAAAAATTCTAGCTGTACCAACCAGCAGTGCCTCTTCTAAGAGAGTTTTTTCCGCAGCAAGTAATATAATTACAGAAAAGCATAAACGAATTGGCCCAAAAACCGTAAAGTATTTTTTTTAATTCCCTATGCAAATATGAATAAACAACTGTAATATTATTACTACACCATTTTCAATTGTAATTGAGAAATATTCAATTGAAATTGAGAATTTTCAATTGAAATTAAGCAAAGTTCAATTGAAAATTCCTCAATTTCAATTAAAAATTCTCAATTTTAATTAAAAATTACTCAATTTCAATTGAAAATGGTGTAGTATAATTTAAAAAATCAGCTTGATGATCAGTCTTAAGTGCTTAAATTTTGAAGAAAATTTATGCACATATGTATGTATATCCTATTTTTATTCTTGTTTCTTTAAAGTTTGATAACGAATTATAGCGCTTAAAATTTTAAATTATCCAAAAATAGGAAAATACTTTGAAATTGAACTAAGTAATTTAATTTTGCAATAGGTTATTTGATCAACACAACCTACAGAAAATTTTTCGAACAAAACAAAACTTTAATATTTAACAATAATCTTTCTGATTTTATTACCACGTTAAAAAGATATTGATTTTTTTAATATTAAAAAAACATTTTGTTAAGTTTTAATTTTTTAGGAATAAGAAATCAAAAATTTTTACCAAATATTAAATATTAGACTTAATTTCTAACCGCAGTAATTCGTTTCTTATACAAATGTTTCAAAATAAAAAATTAACAAAAAATTTATGTAAATATTTTTTTATTTAAAGTGAAATAAACACAATCTGATTTCTTATTTTAAAACTTTAGAAATAGAAATAGTTTATTTTTCAAGAATATAATTTTGTTTCTTAACTTTTAAACTATAGCTGATATTTTGTAAACTATTTTTTTCTTACAAATTAATAATAGGTCTGTCTGGGTACTTTTCCAGTATCAAATACTCAGTAAATTTTTTGGGGACAATGAGACCAATTTTACTCTGTCTCAAAAAGTACGCAGACAGTATCCAGTGAAATTTTGCAAGAAAACAGCTGATCGGTGTGTAAAAAATTGAAATAACAAAGCAAAAGAATTTTATCATATGTACATATGTGTACGCAAAAGTGAATTCTCGCGGTAAATTAAAAAATTATTAATTAAAGTGAAGCCTAAAAAGTGTTGTAAACTAAAAAACTTGTTTATTACACTGTTATTAATTTGGTAAGTTCAATTTCTTCTTAGTTTTTAGTTTTATTTGTCGGGTTTTTTATAAAACTTCGTTTGCTTACATTGCACAACATAGTGCCAGCTTAACAATGGAAAAAAGAATGAAATGCCCAATACAGAGCCCTCCAACAGCTTGACAACAGAGAAAAATAATGTGGAAGTGAAGTGCTCGCTAGGAACGTTTAAAAGGGTTCAAGATGGTAAGTATAATGAAATTACAACTTAAGTATTTGAAAATATGTATATTTTATGCTTACAGACGAAGAATATGGACAAGTTCTGGCAGCCCAAATGGCGGGCATGAATGAGTACAACGAAATAATATTTTCACCAAACAATAACAGTGAGACGAACGCTCAAAAAATAATTTGGCTGGATGCATCCACCAAATTGTTAATTAGTTTCGTAAAGGAGATGCGTCCAAAAGTGGGTAAGTCACTGCTCCTAAAAAAACAAACGGCAAATGTGGATGACCATTGCTGCAAAGCTTTGTGCTAATGGCCACAATTTCAACGCCTCCCAGGTGAATGGGAGATATTTTACGTTGAAGCGCCAATATAAAAGGGCGCAGCTTAACAACAAGCAAACTAAACTAAAAATGATTAGTATATATTTGATGATTATGTTAGTTGTTTTGTTTGCATTTTCGTAGCGAATTGGATGACCTGCTTCGGGAGAAAAGATCGGTGAATCCTGAATACTGTTTGGATAGTGAAACGGACGGATAGTGAAATGCACTTCAATTAGGGACAGGTTGGCCAAGGAAAAGAAAAACGAAAAACTTGCATCCGGTAGTGGCGCAGTGTTTAAACACCGCTGGCCTTTGATGAGCCATTTAGAATTTTTGACGCCCTGATGTAACTCCGCGTCCGTAAGTTTTTATTAAAAACTAATTGAATTGTGCTCAAACACACTTTTGTATGTTTCTTTCTTTTAGAGTGCGTGCAACGACAAATATTTGTGAAACAAATGACAACACTTGTTCAACCAATGACACCGGAATAGCCAGAACAAAATTAAAGTTTTCTGGATATGGAAATGCAAGAAGAATCTCAAGAATACCTGTTGCCCTGCACATCAACACCAAAAAATAGTTCCAAAATAATTTCTGAAGCACCAAAATCTCGAAAAAACAAGAAACAGTCAGATGATACCGACAAATTGTTTGTGGAGGCAGTACAAACCTTCCGTTGACGATACTTCTTCCGCCCCTCTATTGCTTTGTACATTTTGCAAACATTTAAAAAATGTATCCCTACCATAACAACGTCCACATCCGAAAGTTCAGAGTCACAGTCATTTATAAAATCCATTTTTTATTTGTTTATCTGTTGTATCTGTTTTAATATTAAAATTTTTAGTTTTATTTTCACAATTTCTTTGCATTTATTTTGATCACTTCTTTATTTAAAAACAGCTGATTCCTTTCACGACAAAATTAGAAAATACTTACATATAAGTATGCTACAGAAAAGAACGACACAGAACGGCATCATAAAGTGAAAAGTAATGAGGCTGTGAGATGGGATGAGAAGGGACGAGAAGGTTGTTAAGGCAGAGTGGTTAGAAAGAAACCATTTATTAGGAAAGTGAACCGTCAAAAACGCCTTGAGTTTGCTCGTAAATACCTCTTTAAAGATATGCATTTTTAGCAAAGAGCTTGTAAAAATGCTTGGTTAGGTTTTATTTACAAATGGGAGTAAATTTAACGTGTTTGACTCTGACGGAAAGCAGATGGCATGTCGGCAAAAGAATTCCGAGCTTCAACCGAAAAACATCACACCAAGTATAAAGCATGGAGGCGGCTCCGTTATGGTTTGGGGGAGCATGGCAGAGAGTGGAACTGGAAATCTGAAATACGTTCCGAGAATTATGAATAAATTTGTCTACCTAGGCGTTGTGAAGAAAAATGCTAAGCCAAGCGTTGAGAAATTGGATATCGAAGAAGACCTCTACTTCTACCAGGACAACGATCCCAAACATAAATCGTATGATGCCCGAGAATAATTACTGTATAACTGCCTACATGTGATGAAGTATCACCACAGTCTCCCTACTTAAATATTATTGAAAACTTATGGGCACGTGTGGACAGCACGTATAGACCGAAATGTCTGGAATCATGCCATTACATCACAAAAGCCCTTCTAGAAGCTTTACAATCGGAATGGACCACAATTTCTTCCACATTCACCTGTAATTTATTAGAATTAATACCTAGACATCTGCAAGCTGTGATTTCAGCGAAAGGTGGTCCAACAAATATATACTTGAAGACCATTTTTTTAACTAAGCATATAATATAATTGAAATAATTGACATCTGCTTGAAGTTATCTAATGAATTAATAAAGCTAAGTGATCTTTTTGTCAAAAAAATTTTCATTATATATGTATGTATGTATTTCATTATATATTTTATCTTAAAACAGACCATGGCTCACTTTGAATGTTAGCCACTGTATAATAAAAAAATTTTACTGTACAAAATTACCGTTTTTTTCTATTGGTTTCTTTTATTACGTTTTCCTATGTAACATTAGCTAATTATAATAGTTATTAATAGACATGACATACTTAGTTACGATCAGTTCAAACTGGAAGATTTGTCCTAAAATATTATAAAGAAGAGTCATTGCGTGAGATTGGTTACCGATAAGTACAAAAACTTTTCCAGTTTAGAAAATCGTCCTAAAACTGCAAGGCCAACCAAACTAAATGGAACTCAAATACGATCCATTGTGCGAAAAGTGAAACAAAATCCAACGGAAAGTGCTGTTAAAATATTCGAGAACATTTTAATATGTTCAGGTATTAATGTTAGCGCCAGCACAATACGTACGTAGAGCTCTACATGCTCAATCAATATCGACGTCGAGAGTTCGCTAAAAAGTAGGAAAATCAAACCGAAATATTTTGGAACAATGTGCTCTTTAGCGACGAGAGCAAATTTGAAGTTTTTGGTAAGAAAAAACCAGTTAAAATTTGGAGAAAAAAATTCTGAATTTGCCCAGCAAAATGTAAATACAGTGAACTCGCAGAAACGTGAACACCCAGTAACATGAACTACCCAAAAACATAAACATGTTTTTTTTTTACATCGACTACTCTAAAACGTGAACAAAGGCTGAAGGTTCTAAAACGTGAACTTTTTATCGAACGTTAAAATTCAATTTTGTAAGCTTATTTAAAAATTTAGGGATTCCCCGCAGAAGAACTTTGTAGTTTGTTTGCTGTAAACAACTTTTGTTGCTTTAGCTTTAGTATTAATACGTCAGTTCTACTGGGAGCATCTCTCTGTGCTGAAAATTTTAATTGTCCTGTAAATTATAAAAACTCGAAATCCGCTTGGATGAGAGCAGAAATATTTTTAAAGATTGGTTTCATCACTTATTTGCTCCTGAGGTAATAATATCACATTTTTAAAAAACTACAGTTTAGTTAGTTTTACTTTCTATTTATGTTACTAGATTTTTAAACGAAAATGGACTTACGCCAAAAGCTCTTTTATTACTTGATAATGCTCCATCACATCCACCTGAAGCCGAATTAATATCTGAAAATGGTTTAATTCATTTCATGCTTTTGTCACCTAACGTCACATCGCTCATCCAACCAATGGACCAGAATGTGTTCAAAATAATAAAGCTCCATTACAGAAATACCCTACTAGCATCTATTGCAGCAAATGGCTCTGATTTACTTGAATCTATTAAACAGATCACGCTAAAAGAAGCCATTTGTCACTTAGAACGCGCATGGAATCGTATAACTTGTGATTTCTTACATAGATGTTGGAAAAACATTTTGAATTTTGCGACAGTTCTAGACGAGGAAAACATTCTCTTGGCTGTATTGAAAGAAAACTGGGATTGAGAAGCCCGTTTCCTCAGGTTATTAAAAAAACTTTAAACGTGCATGATAACTTTACACAATTTTATTTTAGGCTGACTGCACAGTCGAAACTGTCAAGGAATGGAATAACAACCATAATGAATGTTCCACTGAATGTAATGTTTTTGAAGTAGAAGAAGAATTTGAAGACGATGAATGCGTTATAGAAGAGCCAGTAACTAAAGTTAAGCCAAAGGAGGCTTTAGAAGCCCTTAATACATTGTTGAAATGGGCTAACAGTGGAGATATAGATCAAAACGATATAAGAGTATTAAGAAACCTCTAAGAAAAAGCTGCATTACAAATGCTCAAGCAAAAACAACGTCAACAAGAGATCATTTTTAATATGTTATATAAAACCTTTGAATGAAATAATTTTAACACGCCCTTTTATTTAAAAAAAAATTATTTATTTGCCTTTGTATCAAAGAATATTTTTTTGTTGCTGCTCCTTTTCAATAAAAACTAATTAAACAAATTTATAATTATCGTAGTTTAAATTTAGCTAACCTCTATTTTTGATGAATTCAATAACATGATTTAGAAATTAGTATCCTAGAAACCCTTTTGCAAACCAAAGTAGCTATGAAGTACATACATATATTAAAATATGGGAGGAACTTACAAAAAGTCGAATCAAAACATGTTTCATAGGTGCAAAATAACGTATGTATGTACATACATACTTTATTTTAAATTAAATAACTAACTGTACTACGGCAATGAGTGTTTTAACAAAGCTCTAGAAAATTTCTAAAAATTAAATATTAAATATTAATAGATAGGACTATTAAATATTAATAGATAGGACTATTGTAAACCAGAAAAAGTGAAAAAACTTTTTAGTGAATATAAAGTTTACTAAAATAAAGGTTTTTGTACTGGACAAAAGGGAAAATGAAACCTCAGCATGGCTGAGTGCAATAAATTCAGACAATCAATCCGTGGTGAAACAGCGATTCAATGTATGGGTGTATGTATGTAACAAAGTGTTTCATAATGCAAACAAGTGTTGCGGTATTGATCAATATTCATCAAAAATATTAGAAGCAAATAATTTTATACGTTTTGTTTGTGATGATTGCATGCAGTACATACACAATGTGGATATGGTATTAAAAGAAATACAAGATAATGTTAATAAAAACAAACAAACATTAGTAGACTATAAACATGAATTTGAGAGTTCTTTACAACAAAATGAAAGTGAAATAAAACAATTGTTGGACGCTATTGAAAAAAGATATGAAGAAAGAATGAAAAAAATGGAAGGAATTCAAAAATCCTCAGAAAATAATATTGAAGAAATTAAAAAATTATTCAAAAATGTGAATCAGTTTGAAAACAATAACAAACAACTATGCAAATCATTAGAAGAAATAAATGTAGATATGTGCAATGATATAAAGAAGGTACTCAAAGAAACGACTAAAAATCATACAAAAGTGTCATATGCGGAGTCAGTAAAAACGAAGACAGCGATACCAGATGCAAACAAACAAGTTCCCCTAATTAAAGGCCAAAAGAAAAACAAACGGTAGAAAAAACAAAAGAAGAACTAAATAAAGTAGATCCAATTAATTTAAAAATTACTAGTGTAGAAAATAGAAGAAATGGAACGAGTTTTAATTAAAGTGAGAACAGTGAAGAAAGAGAAAAAATTGAAAATGCAATTCAAAATAAATTAACTGATGGATATGAAATATGTAAAAGTAGCCAATCCCAAGAACTTAAATTAAAAATAACAGATATGACATTCAATTATGATAAAAATTAAATAATTGAAAAAACAGAATCCAAGTTGTATAACGCTAATTTAAAAATAAGAATGTATATCAAATAATAATGTATATCAAATAATAATGTATATCAAAATAAATTAAACGCTAAAATGAGGAGAATCGGTCTTGCAGTTTACAATGTAAACTTTACATCATCAAGAACCGGGGGTGTTATAATATATTATAAGAAAAATTGGAAAATCAGTAAAATAATGGAAAAAGTAGACGATGTTAAATATTGGATAGTAGTTTGTAGAGCTATATGTGATAATATTAATATGATAATTTGTGCAATATACAGATCTCCGAATTTTGTGCAATATTTGAAGAAGTGCTGGAAGAAATCCATGATATAGTAATAACCGGAGATTTTATCACTGACTGGTCAAAAAACTCATCATATAAAAGTAGAATTGAATGTATTATACAAGATAGTGGTCTTCGTCAAATAGTAAATGAATACACAAGAGTAACAAAATATTCAAATACAATAATAGACTATATTATAACCAATAATTATAATATAACGGCTAAAAACAATAAAATATCAGATCACGAAATTATTGATATTTTGACAAATACTGAAAATCAAGATCAAGAAGACGACAAACAAGTACAACTATTTAAATACAATAAATATAGTTTTAATGAAGAACTAAGAAACGTCTTATATTATAACGAAAACATGGAAATAAATGAAAATGTTATAATGTTTGATAATTGTTTTAAAGAAATTATTAAGAAAAACACAAAAACAGAAGTTTTAAACAATAGTAACAATTGCTGAATTCACAAAACCCCTTGTATCTGTGTATCGAGTGTATTGTTCAATTAAAATACAATAGTCTATGCTTGTTGTTAGTAATTTTCACATAAAAATTCAATACACTTATACACTTTTATTTCATGTTTTTGAAAAGTTGTATGGGTTTCAGTGTTATCAATGCAATGTGAATGTTAAATTACATTGGGAAGAAGAACAAAAGTATAAACAATTTTTATTATTGACAGCACAAAATTATTAAACGAAAGAACTTAAAATGGAAATAAACGTAGCTGACGTGGTAAGAATATAAGTAAATGTATTCATTTATATAAGTGCGTAGGCATTTCATATAGCTGTACATTAATGCACATACATATGTACAGAGACGAACTAAATTATTGGCACAGTAAGCACTTTCAACTTCACGATTGATTTACGGCCTTATTAGAGCGATTTTTAATAAACAAATATTTTTGTTGAATAGAATGAAAAGTTTTGCACAAATTCGCTTTGTTTTATTTCAAAATTTTAATTATATTATTTATTAAAAAAAACAAACAAAAAACACCCAATTTCTCTGAACAAAATTATTGGCACACTTAGCCATATTCTTAAAATTTTATCGATCTAGCAACTTTTTTCTGAGAAATCTCCGTTATTTATACTTCTTAAATTAAACACTTTCCACACGTCATAGTGCAAATGTCAGTTTGCTTTAAATTTTCTTAAAATTATTTGATTTTATAAAAAATGGGTAACAAACAGAAGGAAACCACAGAATCTCAGCGCAAAATTATTATGTATCTATTTGCACAATCAAGGCAAATCTTATGCTGAGATTGGAGAAATGATGGATAGAAGTCGCTACACCATTCGGAGTATCGTGCAGCGTTTCAAGGGAGCCTCAACTTTTGAAAGTGCAAAGCATACAGGCCGCCCTAGATCTTTAAGCAGCCGTGAATGGTAGCCAGATAATAAAAAAAGTCAAAGTGAGTCCAAAAGTAACCTCAACACAGATCGCTGCAGAGATTAAGCAAGAGTTTGGAAAAGATGTTCATGCCATTACGGTCCGGAGAGCACTGCATGAGGCGAACTACAATTGTCGTGTTGCTAGACGTAAGCCTCTTATTTCATTAGTGAACCAAAAAAAGCGTTTAGGATATGCCACGGAGTATTTACGTAAGCCAAATGATTTTTGGGACCAAGTGCTATTCTCGGATGAAAGCAAGTTCAATACCTTTCGATCTGATGGGCCCCAAATGGTGTGGAGAAAGCCCAATACAGAACTAGAAAAACAAAATCTTGCTGCAACTGTAAAACATGATGGTGGAGGAGTGATTGTGTGGGGATGTATGTCCGCTGCAGGGGTGGGCGAGCTGGTATTCATTGACGGCATTATGGACAAAATGATATATATGAATATACTAAAAGAAAATCTAAAAACAAGCGCCGAAAAGTTGAATTTACCAGCCTCCTTCACTTTCCAACACGATAATGACCTGAAGCATTCGGCTCATGTTGTGCGTATGTGGCTTACATACAATGTTTCGCACGTTCTACCGCATTCGTTACAATCCCCAGATCTTAATCCGATGGAGCATTTATGGGAAGAGTTGGATAGACGAGTGAAAAAGCACGCAATAACGAAAAAGAATGAGCTGAAGCAGGCACTGGTCGAAGAATGGCAAAATATTGGGACAGAGGTCACGAAAAAATTGGTGAATTCTATGCCAAAACGACTGGAGGCAGTTATAAAACAAAAATGATTAGCATCTAAATATTAATTTTCGCATATAACCAATATTTTATAGTTTTTAATCAAGTGTGCCAATAATTTTGTTCAGCGAAATTGGGTATTTTTTGTTTTTTTTAATAAATAATATAATTAAAATTTTGTAATGAAACAAAGCGAATTTGTGCAAAACTTATCATTCTTTCTAGAAAAAATATTTGTTTATTAAACATCGATTTAATAAGGCCGTTAAATCAATCGTGAAATTGAAATTGCTTACTATGCCAATAATTTAGTTCGTATCTGTATGTATTTTTATGTTTTAGCCAAAATCGAAACGACTGCGCCGTAATCCGATAAGAAAGTGGTCATTGCCAGAAGAGAAGGTGCTTCTTAAGTTTTTAATGGAATATCGAGAGTTTGAGATTGTTATCGTATAAATATGTTCTTTTTATATATGAACTTTACGCATACATATACATACATATGTGCATACATGCATATTTATTTCAGAAACCAACAGCTCAATCGTTCTACCGGAGATTTTGTCTGGAAAAAAACGTCAGTATTGATTGGTCACAAGTACGTGCAAAAGTTAGGAACATGCGAGTTAATTATAACAAAGCAAAAGCATGGGAGGGATCTACTGGAAATATGGAAGGGAGTTCTATAAAAAGTAAGTTTTTATAAATATCCATGTCTTTTCAAACCATAAACGATAGTTTCCATATCAGGCACTTTAGTGTGCAACTATTTCGATGAACTCGAAGATATATTTGGTAGCCGTGTTACTGAATGCACTTTGATTGAAGACAGTTTGAGTTACGGAAGCGATAGTATATTCAATTCAACGGAAACCTTATTTGATGAAACTATTTCATCGGATACGTCAACGCAATAGCAATTACCCTCAACAAGTCGCAAAGGGATTTATTCCAGAACTGCTGTATCGGATATAATGTCAATGCAGACAGAAATGATGGAAATTAAAAGACGAAAACTGGACTACGAAAAGGATTTAAAAGAAAGAGAAGTGACAATAATGGAAAAAACGATAGAGTTGAAAGAAAAGGAACTGCAACTAAAAGAAAAGGAAATAAACAGTCATAGGGAACTCAAACTAATGGACATCGACGCACAAAAGCAATTAAAACTTTCAGAGCTGGAAATGAAAGAACGTCTTGAAATAGAAGAGTTAAGACTTAAATATTCAAAATAATTGTACGTTTAATTTAAAAAAAGCGGGCTATCCTAATATAGAAGGTACTTATTGGTTTTCTGTCGAATTTTCTATAAAACGAAGCAAATCATTTTTATTATTTATTGTTATAGGCAAGTGGGTGGGGGAAGCATTTTCAAAATGGTCATCTCTGTCTCCATCATTAAAAGTGTGCTTTATCAAAATGTAACCCAATCATTGCATTCTTTTTAATTCTTTTACGTTAGCATTCTAAATTTAAGCTCTTTCAAACTACCAAATTTTTCCTTTAGTAGGCCAAAACAATTTTCTATTCTTACTCGATACTGAGAGAAGTGTTTATTAAAATTTCCCCTTTGTTCTCTGGAATGCTCTGAGCTGTTTCTTCTGAAAGGTGTGATTAAAAACTGTTTCAACGGGTACGCACTATCTCCGTCAATCCATTGGCCATTAGATAAATAACGATTTGGATGTTTCGCCAGAGGACAGCTTGAAAAAATGTTCGTATCGTGTACACTTCCAGGATATCCAATGTCAGCTGCCTTATACTTAAGTTATGATCGCATACAGCTTGTATTTTTAGGGCATACTGTCGTTTACGGCCAAATGATTTGCCCAAATTACATAATTTGGTACATGATTTCGCATACAATTTTCATGTGACGAAATTACCTCAAATGAGATGATTTCATCCAAATTATGTCGAAAATTGTCTGTGCAACACTGCGCGGCTGCTTTTATTCCAAATGCAACTCTGGGGCATCAAAATTCGAAAAAATAACATTTAAGTACGAATAAAAATTACTTTCACTTCAGCTGTTGATAGTTAATAGCACAGAGTAAATTATATTTTGCATAAAGTTTGTTAATTCATGTTTTCCTAATATTTATTTTTATTATTTATCAAACAATAAAATATTAAATATTTATTTTTATTAATTCTACTGTTATAATAGATACTTAAAATGTATTAAAATTTACATTGAACGAGTTCAATTATTATCCTTGTAATAAATAAGGCAATATATTTTAAAGAGCAATTTATATTCATTACATTTACATTTGAATCGTAATAGAGTGAACACTTGGTAATGTGAACTACTCGATATTACGAACTCCCAATATTTTTCATTAGTTACTCTATACAGTGAACAATACCCAACTCAATAGAGTGAACTTTTGTTTTTCTTATACAAAACTGACGAAGATACAGAAGTAATCATCTTTGAAAAGAGTGAGCTAGATTACTTTAGTGGTTTTTGCTTTCTCGTTAAGTGTTTATGTGCAGCCAAAAAGTAATAAAATGAGTTCTTATAAATGTGAAACATTTCTTTCTATTAGAATAAAGCAAGAAATAATTAAAGAACTATCCAATGGTGTGGGAGCTAGAGTTCTTGCAAAGAAATATGGAGTAGCAAAGTCCACAATAAGTGGTATAAAAAAATTTAAATTGAAAGTGTAAATACAGAAGATAGTGACTACGATGAGGAAAATATGCCGTTAAACATATTGCAAAGGTCACTTCGGCAACAACGTCTGGATATGCTTCAAACTGCTAATCCAAACGTGAAATTGTTTAGTATCCACTAAATAAGTTTACATTTGCAGGAAGTTTTTACTAGTAATGACATCAGGGAATGGAAAAATGCTGAAAGTTTATTTCCAATTTCCGACGCCAGACAATTACGAAAATATTTTATTTTTGCATAAATTTCGCGACCTAGCGGTGCAAAAAACAAAAAATGTTTGTACAAGGCAAAAAACTCTTAAAAATAACTTTACTTCTTTGTAAATAATAATATTGTTACGAATTTGGAGTGAATAGTCCTATTGTAATTGCTCTAGAATATACCGAATTGTTGTTATTCTTAATTATTGAATTATTGATTCTTATTACTTAGTTGTTTATTATTTGCTGAATTGTTATGTACTGAATTGTTTACTATTTCTTATTCACTACATTGTTGTTGTTAGTCTTATTTGCTTTTTGTTTACTCATTTTAAATGAACACATAACAGCTATACATACGTGCATACATAGTCACTTGTTTACTAGCAAATTGACAACAAATAAGATCATGATTATTGCTGTTGTTGTCTGTCGGCATTTGAATATTGGGTACGTGTATGTGTGTATGTGTGTATGGCTTGTGTTTACGTTTAATTTAAGTGTACGATAATGTAAACAACTTTAACAAACAAACATGATGATTATTCGAGAAATGATCATTAAGAGTATAAAAGCTGCCCGAGTTATGGAAACCCCCATAATACCACTTTCAACAACAACAACAACGCCACCAACAAAACCACCTAGATTGGCTCATACATGAAGGCCAGCAGTACAGAAGTTCAACGCTCTAGAAATAAGAAACTGTTTAATTGCATTTTTTTTTTACTTTTAACCTGAATAATATTTTACAATATAAACTTCCACATAAGAAACATAAAAAATGGAACAATTTAATTTAATAATTTGTTTTGTATTTTGTTCTTATTAATTTTAGCTTTTTATGCAATTCTTCTTTGCAATCAGTTTATTAAAGCTTAATATACATTTCTCTTTTTTGCAACCAATATTTTAAAGCTTAATATGCATTTTCTTTTTATAAGTAATTTTGTATTTTTTTGTTCCAATATTCTAAAGCTTAATCTGCAATTCTTTTAATATAAATAATTGTAATTTTAAATTAAGACTTTAATCAATAAAGTGAGTTGAACCTTGAAAGGTTTGTTTAATTTTTTTGGTGTAAATAAAAACCCCTCACATAACTCGCGCATCAACGTCAGCGAGTCAGTAAAGAGTAAAGAGTCAGTCAGTAAAGAGTAAAGAGTCAGTTAAAGTTAAACTCAGTGAGAGTCAGAGTTCAGTAGACAGACAGTGTTGAGTCTGTGATTAGTGAGTTGTTAGACTTTACCGTGATCGTGTAAAGCGTATTAAGTGGTTACTATTGCTTTTGAGAATAGTACAGTGATATTAAATTAAATAAAGTAGTAGCTGTTAAGTACTAAAAATCAAAGAATCGTGCGTTTAATTTCATTGCAATAAAAGAACCCACGGAAAACGTTTTTAAAAAGGTAAAAACGTAACAATTGGTGTCAGAAGTGGGATTGCAAAATGAAGTTCGACGAGCTAAAGGAGGAACAGCTAAAGAAGGAGTTGACTAAATTGGGCCTGTCCACAGCTGGTAGTAAAGTAGAGCTGCAGAAGAGGCTATCGGAGGAGTTTGTTCGGCTTGGCCTGGACAGCAAGACCCATGCGTTCGAAGCGAAGGAAGAACTGGAGATGGGTACACGTTCAGCTACAAGCGACATGGACGTAAACTCCATGTTTGCCGCGCTGTTGCAGAAACTGGAAGAAAGCTCTAAGAAAATGGAAAAAATTTCTAAGGCCAATAATGAAATGATGTTGCAGAAAATGGAAGAAATTTCCAAAAAAAAATATAGATTTTTTTTGGTATAAAAGCTTTTTATAGACTCTTTAAAGTGAACATTCTCAATATAATGAACAGGCCTTGCGCGAATTAGTTCACTCTATTGCGATTCAACTGTATTTGGAATAATTGTATAATACAAAATGTTTGTGTATCTGGAGTTATTATTTCTATAAATTTATATGTATAATGTAGTATATTCAAAATTATATTATACTATTGACAAATTTACATATGCGTATACAAAAGTCTTTAAAAATTTAAATTTTTCTAATATTTTTGTACAAGAGAAAAAAAATAAATAATAACCAAATACGTAGACGACATATTAGCTATTATAAATATTGAAAACAAAAGCGATATTCTTAATACGTTCAACAATTAAGTTCAGCATAGAAGTAGAGAAAGGAAGAAAAATAAGATATCTAGACACCACTTTACACAGATTAGACCACAAAAATATCTTTTGATTGGCATACAAAAAACATTTCATCAGGAAGAATAATTAACTACCATGCAACCCAACCAAAATCACAAATAATAAATATAGCCAGAAATCTAGTAAACAAAGTCTTAAAAATCAGTGATGAACAATTTCACAATAAAAATTTTAAAAAAGTATCTAAAATATTAACGGACAATAGCTTCCCCACATATGTAATAAAAAATCTCGCAAAATCCAATAAAAATTCCGCAAACAATAGAATTGGCAACTCCGGCACTGAGCGTAAACAATTTTTCAGCGTCAAATATATAACAGACCTAACGGACAACCACAATATAAAATGTGCAATAAACAAAAACAACAAACTTTAGCCTACAAACCAAACAAAACTTTAAGTACAATATTTACTAATACAAAAACTCCAATTGACAAACTACAACAAAACAACGTCGTCTACGAAATTCCGTGTAAAGGTGATAATCAAAACAGTTGCGATCTTGTTTACAACAAAAAGAAGTTAATAACACGAATAAATGAACATATGGCAGGCATACATGAAAATAAGGAGAGTACATACTGCATTATCAAAACATGCACTACAAACCAAACATGACCTTGATTTTGACAACATAAAAATACTAAATAAAGAAAACAATGAGAAAAAACGTTTCACCACATAAAGTTTAAGAATACAACAAAAAATAAACAGAACTATGAACCAAAAGTAAGATACGAATAATTTGAGCGCCGTTTACAGTGTGATTATAAAAGAGAGTATAACAAACAAATTTTAATGTTTACATAATAGTATCTAAGTATATATGTACATACATATATGTGAATATTCTTTTGTGTATTTTTTTACCAAAAACATTGTAACAATTTAAGTATATACTTATTTACATATATGGTTAGGTTAGGTTAGGTTGATTGGAGGGGTGTGATAGTCCATGTCATACGACATACACTTAAGCCAGTGAAGGCTTGTTGTGCGCTCCCTTTATTTATCAAACACAAACTGCCAGAGTTCTGCGGCAGGATTCGAACCTGGGACCTTCGCACTACGAGTCTAGTACACTACCTACTAGTCTACGAAGGTCAGTTTATTTACATATATACATATAGTATATGTAATTATATGTTTTGATTATTTTTATTAAATAGACGAATCCCCTGAAGAAGTGGACAAAACATCCACGAAACGTCGGGATTAATATGTAATAAAAAACCACATTTTTATTGACATAGCAATGTATTAGGCCTCACTAGCTGAATTAATACGAAAACAATTATAAAAGCAAATAATAATAATAATAAACGAAAAAATAAACTTATTTCTACATGGTCAGGTTTCTAACAGCTGGTAGGTAGCAGATTCCATGTTGACATCATGAGATTATATTTTTATTCTTCTCCTTGCTCTTGATCATCAATGTCTTGAAAAAAAAATTTAAATCAAAGCTAACGACTGTAATCCGAGAGATATATTTGATAAAATTTTTACGTCGGAAATAATTGCAAAATTGGTAAGCTCAACGAATGTGTCTAACCTATGCTTAAATAGTCGTCCACATACTCGAATTGCACGGTTCACTTCTTTTAAGCCTACTTGTAATGAAGAAATGTTTCAGTTTTTGGGTCTTTGCTTACTCCAAGGACAAATTAAAGCACCTAAGATTTGTGATATGTTTTCAAGTGATCCACATTATTATCATCCGATATTTCGTAGCACAATGACTGGTCGAAGATTTGAACAGCTACAAAGGAGAATTTATATGGCGTCGTCGAGGTCAAGTTTATGCATCTAAATGTCGTGATAAGCGTGAAGTTCTTTGTATAACAACCCGGAACTTGTTGAAACTACTACAAAATGGGGACGTAATGTTTTAAAGCCAAGGGAGATAATCACATACAATAACTACATGTCAGGAATTGACAAAATGGATCAAATGACATCCTACTATTCGTCACCGCGAAAAACTATCCGTTGGTACAAGAAACTCATATTTAATTTATTAGACGTCGCAGTCTGGAACTCCTATTATATTTAAAAAAAAAACTGACATAAACTTATCATTTATTGGTTTTCGAGACCTACTGATCAAATCTTTTGATACAACTGCCAGAATCCATACAATTAGGAAAAGATTTAGTACAAGCGGGCTTAGTTCATGGAGGAAATACGAGGTCTTCAATAACACATAGTGATGACTTGGAAAACCAACATTATATCCAGAAAATACCTCTGGCAACTGATAATAGAAAAAGGAAGACAATCTACTTAAGATGCAACCAGTGCAAAAAAGCAAAAATCCGTAAGGAAACATCATATAGGTGCAAAAATTGCCCCAACCATCCGGCTCTTTGTCCTGGTAAATGTTTTGAAGATTACAATTCATTATTTAACACTATTTTTTCGACCATGTTAAAACTAATTAAATTTCTTATTTTAAAGTTTAGTTTTAAAGATTTTTGTTTTCTTTTACCTATGTCCTTTTTTGTATCCCGAATAAATGAATTTTATGTTATTGCTGGTGTTGAAGCGACTTCAACAATTGATAGTTATTAAGATTTTTTTTTGTATTGGAAATATGTATGCTTTTTCTTTTTTTTTATGGTTTTGTTTTCTCTCTTGGAATTTACCTAACATTTTATTTGTACTAAAACTGGAGTTCTCTTTTTTTATTATTTCTACTAACCTTCAACATAATGAATTTAAGTTTCAATTTTTTGTATCTTTTTAACCGTTGTAAAAGAAACAACAGCAAGAAGCTGACCAACAGCTAATAAAACCTAACTTTGTATTTGAATTGGACTTGGTGACTTTTCTTTAAAGGATACCACGAGTTAAAAAGGAAAGCCTCCAAATCAACATATGGTCCTTCGAAAAGTCCTAGAGGAACTAGGGCTGGATAGAATTAGTGGAATTTGTCCATTAATTAAGGGTTGTTCTCCCGCAACAACATTACAAAAAAAGTCTGTGCAAGACAGACCGAAGGTCTTCAGTCAGCATCCCTCTCTACTGAAGAAGGAATCCACTGTGTGCAATAGTACACAAGAAACCAAAAAACCAACAAGTCAATAAATCCAGCAGGAAAGTTGCTCCTTGACAAAAAGTGGTGAGCTTAATCAGCACAAAGGAAAGGAAAGGTTAACGGGTATGTACAGTATTTAGATTACTTTTGGCGCAATTGAATACAAAAAATTTGATTTGTATAACAAAAAACAAGCATTAATTCTTCGAATGAATAAACACTTCATACAATTTGCCATAACCTCACATTTCGAGAAAAATCCCACTCGGTGTCATTATCAAATAATTTTGCCCCTAAGTGCCATCACTGATGTTGTGTGAAACACACAAATACTCAGCTATTCATAAAAGATAGACTGTCACACTCTTCAGCATATAATGATTCATTTAGCGACAACTACTTCTGTTTAATTTTAATCGCACTTACAATTACACATGAAAGACAAAGACAACATTAGTATACCAAAAAGAAGCAGAAAAGAAACAATATCATTGTAGATCAACATATTACAAAAGTAAGTGTATGTGCTTCTACATATATGTGCGGAGTTAGAAAGTTTAAGTGTGTAGAGTTTGAGTTTAATTGTGAAACCAAAAATCAAAAAAAAACAATATATAACAAACATTTAATTACATTTAATTACACATAACAACAGGAAGAAAATTCTCCTTGAAGAACAAATAACATGGCCGGTGTAAGAAAAAATTTAAAATACAACTTTAGCGAAAAGAAAACGGTGAGTGAAGAGCTTATTAATATATTTCAAAGTTAAGGTAAAAATTGTGAGTTATTAAACAAATGTGGCAAATTCTTTTAGAAAAAGAAAAAAAGGAATAAAAATAAAAATAAAAAAACCCATAAAAAGAGAGTGGTGTTATAGTTTTTTTGGCGTAAGAATTTACATGGCCATTGGCAAAACATTAGGGAGGTTCAAATCAAAAAAATAATAATAATAATAAAAATAACAAAAATTGAATAAGGGAAGCGATTATTCTGCTTGAATTTTTTAATATTTTATTGTGAAATTTAAAGTCAAAATGACATCCAAAAGAAGGTGCAAATACGACATTCAGCAACTCGTGGCATTTTGCAAAAATTTTGAAAATATCCCAGCAGGTTCTTTAACAACTTCTTTACTAGAAGTAAAGCAAGCCGAGTTGGAAAGAAGATGGTCCAAAATGGTAGCGACTTACGAGGAATTCATGATAAGTGATGAAAAGTTAAAGGAAGAAGAAAACACTAAAGATGATGTTTCCCCGAAATACGAAGATGCTAGCGAGCAGTATCAAGTACTAAAAGCAAGGATTTTAGATATAATCAAGGCTGAAGCTCCTAGCAAAAATACACCAGTCACACGTCAAACCTCACTTAAATTACCACCAGTAGAAATTCAAAACTTTGAAGGGGGATTTGATAAATGGCCAGCATTTCGGGATATGTTTATGGCAGTAGTAGGTAATGAGCAGTCAGTAGCTCCAGCTCACAAATTATATTACCTGCACAGCAAGACAAGGGGGGAGGCCTACCAACTCATAAAGGATTATGAGTTAGTAGATGCTAATTTTGAGCTAGCATGGCAAGCTTTAAAAACTCGCTACGAAAATAAAAGAATTTTAATAAACAATCAAATCAAGAAGATTTATAACATCCAGTCGCCCCCAAGTGAAAATTTGAAATTTTTGAAATTGCTTAAGAACACAGTTAGTGATGGGTTGTCCATCATACAGTCGTTTCAAATAAATGTAGAGGAAAATGACCCCTTCCTTATGCACATTTGTACTTCGAAGCTGCCCGAAGAAACATCGCGCGCATGGGAAGAGTCCTTGACGGATCACAAGGAACTGCCCACTTGGCAACAATTAAGCAATTTTCTGTCTAGAAGAATTGAAACTTTGGAAACGTTTAGCAATTTAAGAAAACCGTTAGGAAGGGATCATAATAATATTTCAAAATCGCAATCGTTTCATGCTCAGAATGAGGTCGACAAAAACAAATTTAACTGCAAGAAGTGCAAGCAGAACCATCCCTTAAAATATTGTAAATATTTCAAGTCGCTGTCAGTCCAAGATAGATTAAAATTTGTATACGCAAACAAATATTGTGCAAATTGTTTCTCCACTACTCACTACAAAACGAACTGCCCAAGTATAAGTAACTGCGCTCGGTGCAATCAAAGGCATCATACCATGCTTCACATTGATAGTGATGGTAAGTCGAACAAGGGTCTCGAGGTGAAGTCCCCGCCTTACCAATCTCGGCAGAGCGACGAAAAACCATCTTCGTCAGGAAGTCAAAACAAATCCAATTTACAATCCAATCGAATCAATAGCGCCCATGATGAAGAATTTGTGCCTATTCAAACGCATTTTTCCCAACACCAGGGGACAACTATCTTACCCACAGCATTAGTTCAAGTGGAACATTTAGGCGAAAATTTCACCATCCGAGCATTGTTAGACGCAGGGTCAGAATCAAGCTTTATATCGAAACGAATTCAACAAACTCTCGCTTTGCCCTTAGAGGCCCATAGCTCCCAAGTATCAGGACTCGGTGGCACAGTTGTTAGCCTTTCCAAAGGCAGATGTATCGTCTCCGTTAAATCACAAAAATCCGATTTTACCATTCAAATCAAAGCGATTGTGGTACCGAAGTTGACACACTTTTTGCCCTCTAGACCAATTCGAATTCATAATATTACCCAGATCAAAGACTTAAGTCTAGCTGACCCCTATTTTTACAAGCCAGCTGCGGTAGACATGATTATTGGTAGCGATTATTTGCCATTCATAAACTTAGCAGGAGTAAGGTCCAATATTGCAAACTGTCTAGAAGCAAGAGAGTCTCACTTTGGGTGGTATTTATTAGGGCCAGAGCCAAATAACGAGTATAAATCGTTCCACACGACTGTTTCAATGTCCGAGAATTCGCTTCTTCACGAAGAACTGAGAAAATTCTGGGAACTAGAAGAGGCGGAAAAAAGCGTATCAGAGTCTGAAACCGATATTTTGTGCGAGACCTTTTTTCAAAAAACTGTCAGCCGGCAACAAGATGGTCGTTATGTAGTACGACTTCCATTTAAAGAAAATTATCCAGACGAAATATATTTGGGTCCCTCCCGACATATAGCCCTCGGACAATACCATAGAATGGAAAAAACATTAGCCAAAACCCCAGAGTTAAAAACTGAGTACAATAAAGTTCTCCAGGAATATTTAAATCTGGGACACATGGAACCAGTTGAACATTACGAGCCCAAAGGTAAAAAATATTCTTCATTTTTTCTCCCGCACCACGCAGTTATTAAGCCCGAGAGCCACTCGACTAAGGTACGCGTTGTGTTTAATGCTTCAAAAAAGTCGGGGAGTGGTTTCTCCCTGAACGATGTTTTATACCAAGGCCCCACACTCCAAGCGGATTTGTTGCAAATTATCTTGCGCTGGCGATTTTATAAATACGTATTTACCGGCGACATAGAAAAGATGTACCGCCAAATTCTCATCCATGAAGCTGATCGTCCATATCAACGAATTTTGTTTCGCAACGAAACTGAAGGGTATGTCAACTCTTTTCAACTAAAAACTGTAACGTTTGGTGTAAACTGCGCCCCCTTTTTGGCGATACGAACTCTCCGTGAGCTGAGTAAGGATTGCGAAAAATTTTACCCTATGGCGTCAGCTATTTTAAAAAATGAAGTTTATGTAGATGATATCCTATCCGGCGGGCATACTCTTGGAGAGGTCAGACTCAAACACAGCGAACTTACAAGAGCGTTAAAATCCGCTGGGTTCCCTTTAAAGAAGATGACAACAAACGACGCGTCTTTACTAGAAAGTTTTGCCCGGGAGGATCTTCTAGATGAAGATTTCTTAAAGTTTGATGACTGCAGTACAACAAAAACTTTAGGAATCCGCTGGAATGCGCTCTCAGATTCATTTTGTTATACTGTCGAACCAATTGAAATTAGCTCATCGACCACCAAAAGAAAAATTTTGTCAGTCATAGCAAGGCTGTTTGACCCACTAGGTTGGCTAGGGCCAACTATAATTATAGCAAAATTACTAATGCAAGAATTGTGGGAGGAAAAATCGGATTGGGATGAAGGCGTGACCCCACTTATTCTGACAAAATGGAATTCGTTTGTAGACAATTTGCCATCCATCGCTCAGATAAGAATACCGAGGTGGGTAGACTTTTCCCCAAAGCATCAGGTTCAGATACATGGGTTTTGCGATGCTTCAGAAAAGGCATATTGTGGCGCCATATATATCAGAACAGAAGACACCGAAGGCAATATTTACAGCCATCTTCTCATTGCCAAAACTAAAGTAGCCCCCATCAAGCGGACTACGGTTCCCAAACTCGAATTATGCGGAGCATTATTACTTTCCAAGCTTGTCAAAAGCCTAGTAACGAACTGGCAGATAACGTACGAATTATTTTTATGGACGGATTCGTCAATTGTGCTGGGCTGGTTACAGAAACCCCCACATACCTTGAAAACGTTTGTTGCAAACCGTGTATCACAAATCAACGACGTCGTCCGTACTCATCACTGGAAATATATAAAAACTGAAGAAAACCCGGCAGACGTGGGGACACGTGGTAGCTTCCCAAAAGAACTGGCAGGTAACAACTTATGGTGGCAAGGACCCACCTGGCTAAAACTTCCACAGGCTCTCTGGCCAACCCCACGAACTTTTGACCCAACCGACTTGGAAACAAAAAGGACTACGAATTGTCATTTAGAGGTGCGATGTACTGATATTCTTGAAGAATTTTCCTCCTTGGAACGAGCGTTACGAGTCCTTTGTTATCGAATTCGATTTATAAACCGTATCCTAAAGAGACCTTTTTCAACCGAAAGGTTTATCACATCAGATGAAATAAATTGTATGAAAATTCGACTAATTTCTATTGTGCAAAAAATGTATTTTGAGCGAGAATACTTGTGCCTGAAAGATAAAAAGCCTCTGAGTCGAAAAAGCAGACTTTTAACCCTTAATCCCTTCATCGACAAGGATGATCTCCTACGAGTTGGTGGCAGACTTAACAACTCGGGACTGAGTTATGCAGAGCGTCACCCAATCATCATTCCCGAAAAATCTCAACTCGCAAAACTCTTGGTAAATTTTACACATCGTATTTTATTGCACTCAGAGCATCACATCATGTTACGAGCAATCAGACAAGGATTTTATATTCCAAGATTAAAGAACTTAGTGAGAAAATGTATTCGAGAATGTAAGGCATGTACAATCTATAAACACAAGTTCCATCAGCAAATCATGGCCGCACTCCCCCCAGAACGAGTGACATTTTCACTTCCATTCACTTACACAGGAGTAGATTTTGCTGGTCCCTTCAGTATCAAATCCTCTCATCTCAGAAACGCTAAAATCCTAAAAGGTTATGCAGCTGTGTTTGTTTGTTTTTCTACGCGTGCTGTACATCTAGAAAGCTGTTCAGAGCTTTCTACCGATGCCTTCTTAGCTTGTTTTGATAGATTCATAGGGAGACGAGGTCTTCCTAAGACGATGTTTTCCGACAACGGTCGAAATTTCCTCGGCGCTAGCTATGCGCTCCTAAAATCCCATGAAAAATTCATTAAGTCTGCTGAAAGAACTTTGGTCGAAAAATATACCACTCTTGGATTCACTTGGTCATTCATCCCACCTTACGCACCTCATATGGGAGGCCTCTGGGAGGCTGCAGTGAAAAGTATGAAGTCTCATCTAAAAAAAATTGCTACTAACTTATCTTTTACCTATGAGGAGTTCTCTACACTGCTCGTGCGGATCGAAGCAGTATTGAATTCAAGACCACTGTCATCGATAAATGAAAACCCGGACGAGATTTTACCGCTCACACCAGGCCATTTTTTACGTGGCGCCCCGATCATTGCTCGGCCTGAAGCTCCAGCCGATCCTTCTATAGAAAATGTGTCATATTTGAAACGCTGGGAAAGACTTAAAGCACTCCAACACATATTCGCACGAAGATGGAAATCAGAATACATAAGCGAACTTCAACGCCGTTTTAAATGGAAAAAGGAACGAGATAACTTGAAAGTAAATGACATTGTTATAGTCAAAGAAGACATGCTACCACCTACGGAATGGCTCCTCGGTCGTGTCACCAAAGTCATATATGGGCGTGACAGCAAAATACGCGTGGCTGAAATAAGAACTAAAAACGGCACTATATTGCGTCCCGTTGTCAAATTATGTTTGTTGCCAACAAATACCCACACACAATCTGAAGTTCCATCTACAACCACTAAATAAACCACATAAATTCCGTACACTAAAAACCTATCAAGTTCAATTGCACTAGAAGTTTTCTATTACTGTATGTATTTCTTTTTTTCCTTTCTTTTTTGCTTCATATAGACGACCGGAAAACCCAAATGCCATCTTTGCAGCCGCAATCATCCACTTAAATATTGCCAGCAGTTTAAGAGCTGGAGCTTACCCATACGGCGATTGACGATCCTCAATAAAGGGTATTGCCTGAATTGCTTGGCGTTTGATCACACGCGTCATTGGTGCCCATCCCGCAATCGGTGCCAGTATGAATATGGGCCCAACAAGTTGTGCAATGCCAGACACCACACAATTCTCCACCGAGAAAAACAAGACCCCTTGTCTTCTAGCTTCGAAGACGAATATGTAGAAGTTCCGAACACTTCGGACCAAAGTGATGATGAGCCAAGCGAGATCGGCCTCCTGAGCCCCAGCAAGCAATTGTGTAACTCAACCACTAACGATGATAGCGATGATGACACGAGGCTTATCGACAGCAACCAACGTCTTCTCGCTACTGAAGAGGAAATGCGATTAACCGGAATTTCCCATTTTTTTCCTGTGGTTTTGCGTAAACCTTCAACCAACTAGGATCCTTCTCCTAGAAGTACCAACCCACCTCAAGTCGGCCCGGGAGTATGTTGAAGCGACTTCAACAATTGATAGTTATTAAGATTTTTTTTTGTATTGGAAATATGTATGCTTTTTCTTTTTTTTTATGGTTTTGTTTTCTCTCTTGGAATTTACCTAACATTTTATTTGTACTAAAACTGGAGTTCTCTTTTTTTATTATTTCTACTAACCTTCAACATAATGAATTTAAGTTTCAATTTTTTGTATCTTTTTAACCGTTGTAAAAGAAACAACAGCAAGAAGCTGACCAACAGCTAATAAAACCTAACTTTGTATTTGAATTGGACTTGGTGACTTTTCTTTAAAGGATACCACGAGTTAAAAAGGAAAGCCTCCAAATCAACAGCTGGTATTACACGAAGTGTTGATTTCATTTGTGTATATATATTTTTGCCAAAAATTATTTAATTACCTTTGATTTTAATAATTTATCTCTAGCTTCTATGAACTTAGACCCTGACGGCATTTCCCGCTCTATCACATCAGGAAAGTTTTTTGTATCTAAGAGGACATGACAGTAAAAGCCGTGAAAACGGGACTTCCCGTTGTGTCCTGTCATATCAATCTGGGATTGTGAATGGGACTTGATGGCAATAACCGTAATATTAAATCATATAAAAAGTTCACGTATTATAATTCTATTTTTAATTTTAAGAATTTTGCTTCAACTCCGGCTTAATTATCTTTGGTATATCCGAAGACACACCTCTATGCCCATAAAGTGACCAAGCGAAATTAAACTGTCCGCGAATGGGTTAAATATTTAGGAATGTATTTAGACAGGCGTTTAACATGGAAAGCTCACAAAAAGAGCCCAACTGTATTACAAATTCAAAAAAAAAATGTATTGGTTAGTTGGCGCTAAGTCTGAACTAACTGCCTGTTTCACGATGTCGAACGACATCGTTCGTTCGCATAAATACGTTTGAAACAGCAACAAATTTTAAAATGTTGTTTTTGGTTTTAATGTATTTATGCGAACGAACGATATCGTTCGACATCGTGAAACAGGCAGTAAGTTTAGAAATTAAGCTCTATAAGAGCATTATGAAGCCCATATGGACTTATGACATTGAACTTTGGGGTACACAGAGTAACTCAAATATTGAAATTCTCACAAAGATTTCAGTCAAAAGCTATAAGAACGATAGTTAAGGCACCGTGGTACACAACGAATAGACCTAAATATTCTCTATGTTAAAGACGAAATAAATAAGTATAGCAGTCGATACCTACAAAGATTAACAGCCTTATTCAAAAAAAAAAAAAACTTAATTGAGGCTTGAAGTTCACATTAGTTACCAAAGACTTTAAGGCTAACAAACCTATGGTAAAAATTCCTATTCAAAAACAGTACTTTAGCTAGTGTATGCTTTAATAAATTTTACATGTTGGTACTGGCAACACCATCATTCTCTCTTGTCTCTTTATAGTTAACGATGCAAAACAAACGAGTATTACTCATCCGGATAGTCGGATATATTGATAATGTTTTGCATAGTTTTAATAAAAAATTTAATTTTTCGTTATTTAAGATGTAAATTAATATGTATAGTACATAAAAAACATAAACTAAATAGATTTATCGCAATG
Organism: Germaria angustata; assembly: GCA_963681545.1. Classification (NCBI taxonomy): domain Eukaryota; kingdom Metazoa; phylum Arthropoda; class Insecta; order Diptera; family Tachinidae; genus Germaria; species Germaria angustata. Next base: position 69,022,243 of record OY813002.1, read on the forward strand.
TAAAATAAATACGCCTATTTTTTTGTAAAGGTTTTAAACCGATTACTTGAAGAACGAGCTTTGTTTACTCGTTTTGGTTGTATGTACATCACTATAAAGTTTTGTATATTTACATTATTTTGCTAAGAAATATACTTACATACATACGAGTATGTTAATTATAGAAAAAACACCCTTAAAAAGCATTGGAAGTAAATTTCGTTCTACAGATAAGCAATGAGAATAATACCAGTGAAAAAAGGAAAAAAGGAATTACTTTTAAGTTATTTAAAACTTTTTAATATTAATATTATGTTTTTTGTTTTGGTAACCTAGTCTGCATTAGTACAAACGTTAAGTAAATTAAAATAAAACCAATTCCTTATTTGATTTACATTGCAATATTTGAACTAGAATTTGTTTTATTAATTTTATTTGTTATTTTTTGATATTACAAGAACTTAAAAGGATGTACATATGTATTTAAATAAATATTTCTAAATGAAAAACAAAATAAAATTAAGATATATATATGTATGTCAATATATGTTTTCCAATTATGTATTTTAATTTAATTGATTTTAAAAATATTTTTCAATAAATGCTCTAAGTATAGCATTTTCTTGTAATATTGCACGGCATCACCACCAGTTTTCTAAATTTTTATGTGGCAGACGTTAATTGCGGCACGTTCTAAATAACAAATTACATTGGAAAATAATTTTCACATAAAATAAAAATTAATTTTACCAATTCTGTTCATTAAATTTAATATATCAATTTTTTTTATTTCACAAATCCACACAATTTCAAATATTATCAATAATTTTGTTCACAAAACTTTGTTTGTCAAAACAATAAAATATTTTAACATCGCTTTAAAGTAGGTGAGTAGCTGCTTTAAATTCTTTAATGTTAAAGTTGGTTTAAAGTACGTGTGTTAAGCTAATAATCGTTTTTGAATGAAACTTTAAGGAATTTTGCTTAAAGTTGGTTTACCAACCTGTGTTAAGTTTTTTTGAATAAGGCTGTAAGTGATCATACTATTCCATTGAGCATTTTTTTATTAGATGAAAGTGACGAGATTAGAAGATTGAAAAGATTTCATATACTAGATCTCCCATTCAGAACTTAAATTGTTATTTTAAATACCTATTCCTTTATTCATTTTTCTTATTATTCTTCTTTTTTACTTTTATAAATAAAGTGAACTTTATGTATATAAGAATTGAGTTAATTAAGTATCTATCCATATTGTTGAACAACTTTAAATGTAACTTTTAAAAACATTGTAAATATGTAGATATGTAATATTATTGATTTTACTCAAAATCAATATCTATGTCATAGTACTAATTTTGAGCACATTTGCTTAATATCTTAAGATGGATTGCAAATTAAGAATAGACAAAAAAAATATTATTAAAATGGAGAAAGTTTTAATAAAGCTGTGTATATAATTTTAAAAAGGCTTTTTCAATAACTTAGTATTTCCTGATTGTTTCAGTTTGATTGACCCAAAAATGCAGTGCTCATGATGATAGAAATGGGGTAAAAATATGAGTGCTTATACAATCCAAAAGACAAATTTTACCACAATAAGCACGCGCGACATGCAGCTTTCAGTGAAATTGCCAAGGAATTGAAGAATTTAAATTTTAACTTTGAAACCACAGAAATAAAGGTAAGATTTCGGCAAAATGCCCGCAAAATAAGGCAAAACTTAAAAAAGGAAACATTTTGCCTTTGTTTTATTTTTCTTAACTTATTTATTTATAATGTTCATATATTATCTTAATGTATAATAAAATGACGTATTTGCGTAGATAATGTACAAGAGAAGTGACGAAAATTAAAGAAAAGAAGAAAATTATATTCCATCTGCTTATTGGTACAACGAGTTGACATTCTTGCAAGATTTTATTCGAATAAGAAAAGGGCCTGTAATTTAAACGCAAGTTAAATCAAATAGATTGTAGTTTGATTTAATAAAGCTTTTTCTTGTTATCAGACTGAAATCTGTCTCGACAACTCTTTGAACTCATCTCAGTCATTCGTTTGTGACGAGTCTTCACCGCCTTGTAAAAAATCTCGAATCAAAGATATACGACAATCTAGTAGTACCTTAGTACGTGAAGAAAATGAAGTGCTTTCAGAAGCTACGTCAGTACTGAAGAAACTCGCCTCAGCCGAAACAGATATGTATGTATGTGTGATGTGCGGGACGAAAGATTTTTATTTTATCCTGAAATTTTGAATTTTTTATTTTAAATGCAGCGTTAACATAAAAACATTGTTCCAAACCAAATTTCAATTTCAAAAACTTATTAAAAAAAAAATTACTCTGAATTTTGATATTAATAAAAAAATATTTTTTTCTAACTAACGAACAAATGCTTAATTTAAAACAAATAGATGATAGTTTTATCTGTGTATACATCAGCGATTTTTTTAAATTTGAAAATTTAATTTTTCTACCGCTTCATTTTGCCAAAAAACTGATCCATTTCTGTTGAAGTATTCGGAGTATGCATCTCTTACTTTTCTGCCTTCAGCACGCGAGCGACTTCCCATGCATTTGTCCATTTTTGTCAAAGTAACCTCGTTTCGCCAAGATCCATTCTCCATACTAATAGAGCAAGTATTTTCCACGTCAACACATTTCGAGTCAAAACCGTCTTTCGTTCGAATGAAATTGTGTAGGGCACATGCAGCCAACGTAATCTTCTCCACCTTTTCGACCGATAAATCTATTGCTTTTTGGAATATTTGAAATTTATTGGCCAATATTCCGAAGACATTTTCAACTACTCGACGAGCTCTGCTTAATCTTTAGTTAAAAACTTTGTTGCCATTTATCGACCTTTCCCCATACGGCTTCAAAATTCTTGAAGATAAGTGAAATGCGTCATCGACAACAAATACATATTGTATTTTATTATCGGTCCAAGACAGAACGACATCCGAAGGGAAATCAACTATATTATTTTTAATGCTCTGACATAAGCAGGATTCATTAAAAACAGCAGCATCGTTTGCCTTGCCATTTGACCCTACATTTACGTAAAGGACCCTACATTTGCGTCCACTACAGCTAACAAAATAGCACTATGAAATCCTTTATAGTTGTAGAAAAAGGAACCATACTCCTTTCTACTTCTGATGGCTATATGTTTACCGTCTGGAAAAATAAATAAAAATGGGGTTCCGCTCTTTTACTAAAGTATTATGTTAATGTTACCTATGGCCCCTAAGCAAAAAGGAAAGTTCCATTTCCTTCCAAATTCCTCAGCAATGGTTTTCCATTCGCTTTCAATTTGTGGAACTTTCAAAAAATCACATTTTAAAGTTGTGTAAATGGCTTCAATATATGCCACATTCTAAACTTAGTCTCCTACGCAGGTTCGAAATGCAGTATCCCAGACGGGATTGATAAATTCATCAAGGACATCAATTATCATTTTTGCAACTGTTCTAATAGAAGGGATGATTTCTCAAAGTTTCAAGAATATTTTGGAACTGATCTTCATGTAATTTTTAAATACTCAACAACGCGTTGGCTATCACGTCAAGAAACTATTAACAGAATTCTGGAGCAATGGGAGCCACTTCAGTATTACTTTACACTGAACAACTTTGAAGCTGATTCCCAAAACGCAAAAATCAGTTCAATTTTATCGGGTTTTGCAAATCCGCTTTATAAAATGGTGTTTTTATTTCTGCAATATGTCCTGAAAATTATCTGAGTCTGAGGATGCACGAATACATATTTTTGTAGATCGTTTCAAATTTTTGTTTAAGCAAATAGCTCGCAATTTTATTCGTAAGGAAATATTAGAGGAAAATGACATACTAAAAATCGATCTTAATAAAAACCATATTCCGCTTGATGAAATACTTACATTGTGGAACAGAAATTGATGTTTACTTATCCACAAGTAATATCGAAAATAATTTTGTAACGGATGGAAATTGGAAAAAAATTTTACATCAAATTTTGCAAAGCATTAAAATCAAAAGTTGATTTTAATAATGAAATGTTATTATGCTTTAACAAGTTTACGCCAGAAAATGTTGTTTCGGGAAGAACTTCTAGCATTGAACCACTAATATTAAAATTGTTTCCTAATGAAAAATACATATCGAGTCTATTAACAACCAGTTTCGGCAGACTTAGAAATAGTTAAATCTTTTAAAAAAGTGATTATATATGTGAATTTTGGTCGAAGATATCAGAAATCAAGAATGACCTAAATGAATTTATGTTTACTGATATATCAAGAATAGCTAGAGGAATATTATCCATCTGCAATATCTCATCTGCAAATGTGGAAAGGATATTTTCTTACAAAAATTTAATAAAAACTAAAGGAAGAAACAGACTATTTGTTTCGACTGTCTCCAATCTAATTCAAACAAAGGATTTGTTCAAGTCATCTATTTAACAATTTCTTAGCGAGAAGTATAAACTAAGTAATACTTTTATATTTTGATCTCAAAAACTGAGTCTTTTGTGTACCTTTTAAAATTAAGTTACCATGTACCAAAGAACCCAAAGCTGTCCTTTTGTTAATTAATAAGTTTTCTACTTTTATATACATATACATACGTATATATAAATGAATTTTTATGTATATTTCAAGTTGATTTTTAATAAATAATATTTAAAAAAATAAAAAGTACAATTGGTCTGAAAAAAGTACACTTTTATTTGAAAATAAGTACAATTTGCTGAACGTCACTTTGCATCCCTGGTGTGAACGTAAATACTTTCATTTATACAACAATAAAGTGAGTATATTTGACCTACAATAACGAGAAGAATCATATTCGTTTCATATTCATGTTGAACATCCATACAGGCTGTATGCTGCGTACATTTGCTAGCGAAACTAAATTCATTTTTAATTTAAAAACAGAATTAAAAATGTGTGAAATTCAAAAAAAATTTTTTTGGATTGTACCAACGGAATTAACCAATAGAAAAATATAACTTACATGAATGAATGTGTGTTTCTGTGTATAAAAAATACTAATCTTTTTTCTGTTGTTGGTTTTGCTCAATGTAAAGACAGTACAGTGCACTCGGGAAAACGTCAACACTAGTTTACGTCAACATCCCAAAACGTCAACCCTTAATTTTTTACATTGTCTACACTAAAACGTCAACCAAACCACAAAGCTCTAAAACGTCAATTTTAAATAAATCAAAATTTTGAATTAAGCAACAGTTAAAATACATACACAGTTTTGATCACACACACACATTTATTTTATAAAATTAGTTCAGAATTTTGGTATTCCCCTCATAAGTATGTACGTACATATGTATGTAGAATAGAAAAGAAATTGCATCTCTATGTGTTGTCTTTTTTATGCTCAGTTGCTTTTTTGTGCTCGTAAGTATAACATTACCAAAATGTGTTCAAAACAACCCAAAGTGCTTAAATTACAAAAAAGGCAAATATTTTGGATTTATTAGAAAAGGGTGCAAGTGCGGTAGCTTTAGCAAAGCAATATGGTATCTCAAAATCAACAATTAGCAAGATAAAAATTAAAAAAAAAAATAATAATAAAGATTTGGAGTTCGCCTGCTTAAAATAACTGGAGAAAATCGATCTTCGCAGCCTTTGCTGGTCGAACCATTTAAAATCAAACTAAAACAAAAAATTGAAGAAATGGGTCTATGCCATGATCAATTGTACAATGCTGATGAATCTGGCTTATTCTGGAAAATTTTGCCAGAAAAGTCTTACGTATCAACTGCCGAAAGGACTGCTCCGGGCGTAAAGACAGAAAAACAACGCGTTACTTTTTTATGTTGTGCTAATGCTTCCGGAAATCATAAGCTTAAATTGTTGGTGATTGGGAAGGCAAAAAATCCACTCATTTTCAAAAATTTTAACTGCCCAACTGAGTACAAGAGTTCCAAGTCTTCATGGATGACATCAGCTATTTTCTACGATTGCTTTCACAAATCCTTTGTGCCACAGGTTAATATCTGTTCTGTTGCAGAATAAATATCGCTTTTAATAGCTAAGATTTTCTAATTTTAGGTAACAGATTTTCTTTTAAAAAAGAATTTGCCAGTTAAAGCGCTCCTTCTGATAGACAATGCTCCCTCTCATCCAAGTGAATTAGAGCTTAAAACAGAAGATGGAAACATAATTGCAATGTTTTTTCCTCCGAACGTAACCCCACTTATCCAACCAATGGATCAAAACGCAATTAAAATAACGAAGCTGTATTATAGAAACAGTCTTCTAGCCATGGTAGCAGCAAAAAAATCGGATCTAGTAGATTCGATGAAAGCTGTTACATTAAGAGATTGTGTTATGCTTTTAGAAGCCGCATGGAATAAAGTTAGCAAAGATACAATGGCAAAATGCTAGCAAACTATTTTGCGTTTCACGGAAAATGAGACAGATCTGGAGGAAGATATTCCGTTAAGCATATTGAAAGAAAAAATAAACTCGGAACTGCAACAACAAATGGAGCTCGCAGTTGATCTTCTTTATGAAATAAACCCTCAGGTTTGTCGCTTTTTAAAATTATTTTAACGACACGACCAGTAACTTTATACATTTTTCTAAGGTTGAATATACAGTACCATCCATTCAGAAGTGGAATGAAGATGTTTTACGGGGTAATGTTTCTAATTCGTGTGAAATTGAGGAGTTAGAAGTGACCGATGATGATGAAAACGAATTAGATACGAGTACAAATGTACAGACAATAAAACCAAACGAAGCTGTCGAAATATTTAACCGGGCTTTGGATTGGGCTCAATGCGAGGATGTTGAGCAAAATGACCTAAATGTATTAAGACGTTTACGAGAGAGTATCTCCTCCAAGTATTGGAAAGGAAAAAAACAACAGAAAAAAATAACAGATTTTTTTTAGATGCATAAGTATGTATGTGAAATGTGATCTCTTTTAAAATATGTTCCTTTAGTTTTAGTTAGGCTGAAAGCCTTTTTTGTTCTTTTTTTTTTGTATTTGTTTATGTTTCGTTTTAGTTTATAGTCAATAAAAATGTTTTAAAGCACATTATCAATATGTTTTTTATTAAAAGTTTCTACATTCATAAACGTCAACAATTTGTTAAACGTCAACACTCGCGGTTTTAATTAGTTGACGTTTTCCCGAGCGCACTGTATTTCTAATTACCCTTTCAACTTTCCCCTATCGTCCATAGAAGCTTAAAATTTCTGTTTATGTAAAATGTTCGCATTGCAACATCTCTATTATTGTTGGGATATATCAGTTTATAGTTATATGGAACACCAGTTCCTAAACAAATAAAGAGTTATTTTCTTTATTTAATTAAATAATTATTTCTATTCACTTTAAGAACGAACCTCGTACGTTCGTCTTATACTATTTTACTTGTAATTTGAATATTGTATGCAGATGTTCATGCTCAGAACATAGATATGTACATACTTATATCCAAACTGTAATTTGCTGAATGTTGTTTTGAGCGTGCGACTTTGCACGCAACTGTAAGCAAAATATTTTAGGTTTAAGTGAAGTATTATTGTTCAATTTAAAACATAAGATTTGTATTGTAAAAAATAAATTAGATAATAAAGAGACTTGAATAAGAACAGACGTGCACATTTTTTTATTATCCAACTTCATTATATACATACATTCTTGTTTTCTTTATCGTTTTTAGACGGTGTTGCTGGCACGAGACAGTAAGTATATTTAGTCAATTATAAAGAGACAATGGGCCTTATTTTGTTTGGCGAAATTCGCCTACGACTTCAACGTTTAGTACTAGATTAAAGAAAAATGTTGCTCGGTATCTTTAGTCTATTACAAACTGTCGAATTTGCAGTCGAAAATCGCCAAAAACGATAAGGGGAATAAATTTTTTTATGTTCATATACATATATGTAAATACATAAATATTTTACATTTACAACGTTTTGTTTTTTAATATCTATTGGAAATACATGTAGTGCGGAGGAGCTTGTAGAAATAATAGGCATGGAAGAAGTGGATGAATTGCTATCACCTGCGCCGGCGAATTCAAAGCAGTCCAGGGAGAAAAGGTATGTACGTTTTAATTGTATAATATCAATTTTAGTGATTGTATATGAATTTCTTATTAGAAAGACGACAGCTCCAAATTTCAAGATTTTTTAGATGTGGCAGCTGCAAGCATTGCTGAAATTAGTAGTAAAGTTGGCGGACAAAGGGAGTTGGACTCTACTTCTATAGTTTTTAACGGACTTGCCAAGAAAATTAAAGAAACTGATATGCCACCAAGCTTTGTTAACGCCATTGAAGCCAAGGTAACTACCCCAGTTTACCAAGAAAAACAAAAATTTTATGAGTCTAACCAATGAGTTTTTTATGTTTTGATCTATAAACTGTGATTTCATTTTAATTTTATACTATTTAATGAGTTTTAAGTTTTACTGAGTTTTAAGTTTTACTGCTTTGCAAGTTTTGTGATTTTGTTTTTAAGTTTTTAGTAAATGTGTTCGTTTTTTATACATAACTAAACAATAAAATTTTTGATTTTTTCAATAAAATTTCTTTAATAAAACCAGAGATACATATGTGTGTAATTAAAATGAATGATTAGCGAGGTATTCTTTAAGAGTATCGCGAAGCTGAAATGCTGTTGAGGATGAGCGGTTAGCTGTTCGTCCCTGAATTGATGGAAGAAAATCATCTAAGTTCTGATCTTGAATCGTTAGAACCTTGGTCAATAAGTTCAAGGGTAAAATAGTTCCTGTCTTTTTGAAGCATTAAGAAATTGTGTAGTACTACAGTAGCTAACACAATTTTGTCTGCATTTTTTGGTGAAAGGTGCATTGTGGTGTGCAGTATTCTCCACCTGTTTGCTAAAATGCCAAAAGTATTTTCGATATGCACTCTTGCTTTGGACAACATGGTGTTGAAATTATCCTTGTCTTGTGCCAAAGCTTGTGCAATAGTCTTCCGGCAACATTATAATTCAAAGTAAAAGACATGGAAGACATATTCTTTTCTTTTAATTAAATATATACATATGTACATTTTCATAATAAAATAAAGTTACTTAAATAAAGATATAGAAGACATAGTCTTCTCTTAAAAAAAACGAAGTATTGAAAAACGGCATAGCAAAAAAAAAAATGCTTGTTGAAATTCTGGAGGAATATGATGCTGTGCAGCTGCAAGAAAATAAGGCCGATAATTTTGATGAACAAGAAAAATTTGCAACCAATTGTTGAAGAAATTAGTGCTTACAACGTTCAGCCTAATTTAAATGCGGAAGTTGAAAATTTAAAGATCGAACTGTAAGTAGTGTTTGCATTATTTAATCCAACATATTTATAGCCAGTTTCTAAATAACAATTCTCAGACAGACAAGTGGTACACAGACAAGTATGTATGAGTTTTTACAGTACACTTGCTTGACTTACGTTTCGTTACGTTGTTCTTATTACGTTGTCAAGTTACATTATTGCCAAAGTATCTTATTTAACTTTTTTTCATATAAAAATACAAGTTTTTCACTAAACAAGGGCAACACTGGAAAACAAAAACAGCTGTGTTTTATTTACATAAAAAAGTTTTTGTAGTGAATTAATAAAAATAAGGTAAAATTTTCTGCACAAAATATTGTATATACTATGTATGTATATACAGTGAAAATTCTACTAACGGACACCTCCCGTAGGCGCTCACCTCTTTTTAACGGACAATTTTCCTAGTCTCTTTGTTTTCCAAGAATTTTTAGAACATATCACTCTCTTCTAGACGGACACTCCACTGGCCGGACGCGGACACCATTGTTCTATAAAATACCTCCAGTAGACGGACAAAATTGTTAACCAACAGTAAAAAAAGTACCAATCGTACAAGAAAACTACAAAAAATACATCAATGCATACAAAATTAACAACCCACAGCAACACTATACATACATATCGCACTCGTTCAACAATACTGCATTAACTCAAAATTCTTAAATTTTCAGTTTTTGCTAAAAAACAACTAACGCTGTCCATATCTACCTGCTAGAAAAATTTTCCATTGTACTTGCCACTCCTTCATACAAAAATGGAGACTTAAAATTTGTTTTATCATATATAATTAATGTAAAATCAAAAAGTTTTTTGCCTCTACTGAAAATTTTGAAATTTTGAGTTAATACAGTATTGTTGAACGAGTGCGATATGTATCTATATGCATATAAAATTATGTGATTCCCCTTTTCGATATCATTGGCAGTTTGTTGTGTAGTTTTTTATGTTTTTCATTGTGGTCATTTGAAGCTGTGTATCGATTGCGTGAAGTGTGCATTAACATTGAAGAATTTTTATTGTAGGATGGCTGGACGAAATTCTCTTACATTAAAAGAAAAAATTAAAATAATAAATGTGCAAGAACAAGAACAACTTTCAGTGCGTGAAATTGCAAAAAGGTAACAAAACAAATCATTTTTTAAAATATGTATGCGCGTTCTTAATTGTTAATGTTTTTTCAAGATTTAATATTGGGAAAACTCAGTCTGCAAGCATTCTAAAAAATAAAGAAGATCTTAAGGCCATATGGCAATCTGGAGTTAACATTAATTATAAAAAGAATTGCCTTTCTACAAAAGGATCGGAAGTTGACAAGATGTGTTTTGATTGGTTTGCAATTGCGAGAAGCAAGAATTTGCCTATCTCTGGACCAATTGTGAAGGCAAAGGCGAAAGAAATAGCTGAGAAAATAGATTATCAAGGGTTTTCTGCATCAAATGGGTGGCTACAAAACTGGCGCAAACGACATAATATTGCTTTTAAGTGCATATCGGGGGAGGCAGCGGACGTTATTCCTGAAGATGTTGTGCAATTTAAGACAAAACTTCCTTCACTACTTAATAAGTACAAACCAGAAGACATTTACAATGCAGATGAGAGTGGTCTTTTTTTTCGAGCACTTCCTACAAAAACATTAGCTCTTAAATCAGAAAAATGTACCGGAGGTAAATTGTCAAAAGAAAGACTAACAATCCTGTTTTGTGTAAATATGGTTGGACAGAAAGAGACTATGTTAGTTATTGGAAAAGCTGCTCGTCCACGTGCATTTAAAAACATATATATTGCCGAATTATCAGTTATTGGAAATCCAATAAAAAGGCCTGGATGACAAGAGAAATGAAATGATGAAATCGCACAATAGAAAAATTATTCTATTTTTAGACAATGCTGCATCTCATCCTAGGGACTTGCCACTAACCAATGTTAATGTAATCTTTCTGCCGGCAAACACAACGTCAGTTTGTCAACCTTTGGACCAAGGCGTAATTCAAAGTTAACTATAGAAGTTTGATTTTGAATCATGTCATCTCAAAAATGAGTTCGGCCAAATCAGTATCAGAACTTTCAAAAAGTATCAGTGTGCTGGATGCGATATGTTTCGTAAAAACTGCTTGGAATAAAGTAGAATCTTCTACAATCAAAAACTGTTTTCGCAAAGCCGGATTTATTTATCAAAACGAAATTGTCAACCAATTTGATCCGGAAGATGATGTGCCATTAGCAACACTAATGAATTTTCAAAGAATTTTAGGAAGTAACGATACTAGCTTTGAAGAGTTCTTAAACATCGATAAAATTGCATTCACTGAAAATGATAATATTGAAATCAATTTCGAAGCTGGAAAAACTCCAGAAGTAATATCAAGTGATTCAGAAGAGGAATGTGTAGAGCAGAAAATTGATCAAATTAAATCGTTCAATGAGGCACTAATACATATTGCGCGTTTGAAAGTTTTTGCTTTAAATGATTTTGTGGCATATGAAAAACTTAATAATTTGGAATGCCGTTTTGAAGAAATGCAAAAAAAATGGAGACAAGCAAATTCTAATCAGACAAAAATCCATCAGTTCTTTTCCTCTACTATATAAATTCACTGTTTATTATTAAAAAATTTTTATCTCGAAAGATCTGGCATACATATATTATAACTTGTGTTTATACAAATGTGTGTAAATGAATCTGTTAACCGAAATGAATTAAAAAAAAATAAATAAACATGCGTACTTAAGTTGTGTTGAAATTTGTCTACCCATTAGTCATAATAGGATTTTTAATAGCGCAAAGTCTTGGACTTTTTTAATGAACTATCCCGTAAACGGACACCTCCCGTTAACGGTCAAATCTGCTGTGACGGTCAGTGTCCGCCTACGGGACATTTCACTGTATATATTAAAAAAACATATTCAGCGAAGATGAAAGTATGGACACACGATTGTGTCGCAGAAATTTGCGAGATGCCTTAAATGTGTTTGATCTCTTGGAGGAACAGTAAGTAAAAAGTGGAAAACCGTACATAGAAATTTGATATTTACTTGTTATTTTTTTAGGTTTATAGCTTCGTTTCGAATAAATAAGGAAGTTTTCTCAATGTTGCTCTCGGAGATAACACCAAACTTGAAGGCAATATATCGAAGCACCCACATACCAGCTCCTACTAAGCTGGCCACATTTTTGACTTTTTTTGGCGACTGGTGGATATCAAGCGTCAGTAGGTAATGAATATATTTCCTCAATGTCGAAGTCGCAAGTATGCAAAATAATCAGTGAGCTGCTGAATATATTTGAGTATTCCAGGTGTCGTGGGTTGTGTTGATGGCACGCATGTACGTACATATAAAGGCTCCTGATAGCGGGAGAAACCATTTATACTATAACAGAAAAGGTTATTATAGTATTAACGTAATGCTGGTAAGTATTCAACATATATAAAGTGTTAGCATAGACTAAGCATTTTTGTAACTAGTTTAATTTTCATAAAAGCAAGTTTAAAATAAAACAGTCAGTTTTTACTCAGTGGTGAAAGAAACAAGTTGAATTCTTTTTTTTTTTTTTTTTTTTTTTTTGTGAGTTCTCGACATAAAACATAACTGACGCAGTCGGACGGCCTGGTGGACGATTTTGCTTTTTTTGCTTTTGATCATTTGCGGAGTTTAGTGCTTGATGGAAATGGTTTTGCAAAATGTGCAAACTCAAAATACTCTAGCTTTCTTAGGAAATCTAACGGTTAATCTTTGTGTTTTTACGATTGTTACAATGATAAAAATGATTTACAATTGTTTGGCCAGTATGTCGCATACTGGATATCAGCAAGCTGGTAGTCTTGAGCCTTTTTTAAACGTACGAGTTTTTAATTAAAATGAGTTCAAAAAAGAATAAGTGCCTTTCCATAAAGGAGAAAAAACTTGTGATTGAAGCCGTTGATAATGGACAGTTAAAGAAAGACGTTGCCCAAAAATTCAGTATTTTTCCATCAACATTATCGATGATTTTGAAAAACAGAAATCGCATCACCGAATCTACCTTAAGTGGGGGTAGAAAACGGTCGCGTTCAGCTGAATATCCCCATCTTGAGAATTGCTTGATAGAATGGATTCGTCAGTGCAGAGACCAAAACGTTCCTGTGGGTGGTTTCATTTTAAAGGAGAAAGCCAAGTTTTTTGCAAAGTCCCTCGGGATTAACGAATTTAATGCCAGTGATGGGTGGGTTTCAAATTTCAAAAACCGATATGCCATCACATTTAAAAAAAATATGCGGGGAGAGTGCCAGCGTGGATAACTCGATTTATTCTGATTGGATTGACAACCTTAGTCAACTTTTGAACGGTTATGACCCAAGAAACATATTCAACACAGACGAAACTGGGCTTTTTTATAAGTGTCTTCCTGATCGCACGTTGACATTCAAAGATGAAAAGTGTCATGGAGGCAAACTCAGCAAAGAAAGAATAACTGTACTTTTGGCATGTAACATGGATGGATCTCAAAAGCTGAAGCCCCTCGTTATTGGGAAATCAGCAAAACCACGCTGTTTCAAGGGAATAAAAACGCTGCCTGTAACTTACCGGTCAAACAAAAAATCATGGATGAATACAGAATTGTTTAATGAATGGCTGGTGTCGATTAATAGTGACATGAGAAGAGAAAAACGCAAAATCTTATTGTTTTTGGATAACTGCACGGTACACAATAATCCACCACTATTAGACCACTTGAAATTGATTTATTTTCTGCCCAACACAACATCTAAATTGCAGCCTTTAGACCAAGGCATTATCCAAAATTTTAAAACCCTCTACCGCAAAGAAATCGTTTCTTATACGCTGGATAGCATTGATAAGGGTCAAAAAGCGGTCATAACACTTTTAACAGCTATAATCATGGTTGAGAAAGCCTGGAAAAATGTCAATTCTGCAACCCTTTATAACTGCTTCAGAAAGTGTGGTTTTATGCAAATATCTTCAGCTCAATTATCGGAGCCACCGGAAGTTACGCACTCTCATCCAGGATGGCAGCTTCTGCCTAACTCTGAAGAGGTGAGTTTTGAAAACTATGTTCAAGTAGACAATAATATCAGTATCTACGGTGCCCTAACCGACGCTGAACTGTTGAATTTGACTTCTTTGGATGAGGAAGATGAAGCGGACGAAGATGAGCAACCACCGATTCCAGTTTCATTAAGTGAAGCAATGACGAGTCTCACTACATTACGCTCCTACGCTCTCAGAACGGATACAAGTAACGATTTCTTTTCAGCTCTAATCACAATTGAAAATTCATTGGACAAAGACAGATTGAAGTCGTTCACTCAAACGAAAATTACGGACTATTTTTCATTATAATTATGTACTTATACATATGTATATAACTGTAAGAAAGTTCGCAATAAAAATCTGAAATTTTATTTAATTTAAATTATTTAATTTAAATTCTATTTAATTTAAATTAATTATTATAATTTGAATTATCTTCTATCTTCCTCTTTATAATTTGAACTCTCGTTAATATGAAATCTCGATTATTTGAACTTTTTCTCTGGTCCCTTGAATTTCAAATTATCGAGATTCGACTGTATGTCGTTTTTTTATATTAAAAAAAAGGTTTGTAAAATAAAGTACCTGTTATGTTCAAACGAATACAAACAGTTTTTGTTTTCTTTATTTTTTGTAATTAAAAATATAGTACCTTATTTAAAAAAAAAACAAATAATTATCAAAAAATATTTTTTATGTATATGATTTTTATATAAATAAACTTTAGGTCTTTTTTACAAAAATTATTTTTATTATGATTCAATATATCGACGCCTCTTTGGGCGTCTTCTTCAGAAAGAAGAAGAGGGGTAAAATTTACCACCACGTCATAAACTATGTCCCAAAATTTCACCTCGTCAGTTAAAGGTTAATTAAAAATACAAATAGACAAGAATACGAAAAATAAAATACACAAATACTTATTATAAATAAAGAAAAATTTTTTGATATTGATTAATTTCACATAAAGAAAAAAAAAAGAAAGATAAATGGAAGTTACTGTACTGCTTGTAAATGAACAAACGGAAAACAACTAAAAGTATATTATTTAAACAATATCCTAGTGCATTAGGAAAACTATTTAAAAGTAGAAGTCTTAACTTGATTCCCGAAGATTGCCTTTCGGAAGATATATTCTTCCAACTAGAAACAAGTAATATGGCTACTCCTCGAAACGAACAATCAAACTCTGTAGGAAATCCTGTCCTAAATCTTCTGTTCAGACCCTCCTTTGAATCTCTTCGCATCCCGGATGCCATATAGGATTTGCCGACATAAGAAGGCAATCCACGACTTTTAAATGAATTCATTAAAAATGTTGAAGAAATTAGTGTGATTATTCATGTGGCATCACTGATAAAATGACATTTAAATTGAAAAAAAAGTAAACAAAATATTTAACCAAAATGAGCGGAACATGTAAATGTTTATTTTATATTTACTTTTTTACTATTTTACATCAATGATTTTGCATTTATTTATGAATTGTAGTGAAAAAAAAACACCAGCTTACAGATTGTGTGGACGGAAGTTTATGAAAATATGCTGCTGGAGAGGCTCCCGAAAAAACTCCCATGTTTATCAGGAAATAGCTGCATCTATGCAGCAGATCGGCTTTCCTGGTACTTGGGCAGATATTCGCACAAAAGTGGATAACCTCACCCGCAAATACAAGTAAGTAATTTCATAAAATCTTTGTTTCCTGTCTACATGTAATAATTATGGCTGTTTTGTATATCTTCAGACAGGAAAAGAGCAAAATTGGGCCAACAGGCGGTGCGCCATCAGGGTGGGTGCACTATAATAAAGTGCACAACATTTTGGGCTCATTTAAGCTGCACAACGTCGAAGACTCCATGCATGAAAGCACAGGCAAGTCAACATTAATACATTAACATTATGACCGGTTTATAATGTACTTTGTTTTGTCTAAAATATGTACATATGTATGTATGTAAGTTAAGATATACGTTAAATACTTTAAATATAAGTAAAATTTAAGAGTATGACATATCAAATGTCACAGTAAAATTCAATCGATCAGCTGTTTCATCGTGTTCACCTTTTTAATACATTTTTTTCGGGCAAAAAGAAAAAGAAGAGTTGGTTGAAGCTATTGAGAGTTGGTCGAAGTTTTAGCGTCAGACGCGAAAAATAATAAACCGGTGAACAACGAGACACTGAAAGGATTGTGAATGTTGATCGTTAATATTAAAAATTGCCAAGATTACTACGATTTGTTGTTATCAATAGAAAAAAAATAAAGTTTGTTAACGTGTAAAAGTTAATTATTCTAAAAGGAAAAACTGATAAAATGGCTAATAAATTTTATAATAAACAAATTTTATAATAAATAAATTGTTAATATTAATTGCCAGAATTAAAATTGTTGATATTACCACAATTATCATTATTGTTAATGAACAAAGGATAGAATTTACTTGTAAATTATATTTGTGTCACAAAATAAAAAGTCTACATAGTAGTAAAAAATTACTGAATACTAAAGCCTACATAGTAGGAGTATAATATTTAAGAAAGTGTAAAATTAATTATTGATAAATGAACTAACTACAAAGTTTTCTTCCATAAATAAATTCATTGACGAAACATCTTTTAATAGACCAAATAACAAAATAGTTTGTTAAGTGCAAGATTAATTATTATTAAAAGAAGAACTGATGTAAGAAGAACTAACAATTTACTGAATACTAAAAGCCTACATAGTAGGAATTTAATATTTAAGAAAGTGTAAACATTAGTTATTAATAGATGAACTAACCACAAAGTTTTCATTCGTAAATAAATTCATTGACGAAACATCAGTAAAACAATAATAGACTGTACTTAATTATTCTTCGTGAAATTCATCTACAGTTGGCAACAATTTATAAATCGTAACAGATCATAAGTGTACTGTTATATTTGTAAATCGCAGTAAGTGTAATTGTAACCCCACAATAAATAACTGGGAAGTATCATAAAATAATTTGTATATTAATGCCTCTTTTTTATTTTATTTTAGACATATCAACTTTAACAAGTAACGTGATCGAATTCGATCCAAATACTTCATGCAGCAGCTATTTTATGGGCGAGGAGTGCCAACCTCCGAAGAAAAAGAAGCTCGAACAAATGCGGAGCTTGTGCGGCTGGCCCAAGAAAGAATAAATATGCAAAGGGAGCAGCAGCAAGAAAAAAAGGAGCAGCTTGGAGAAATATTGAAAAGGCTGGACTCAATTTCCTCCCAAAATATTAGTTTTCAAAATCAATTGCTTGATATTTTGAGACAGAAAAAATAGTATTTTCAATTTAAGTATAGAGCAACGCTATACGTGCCTTATTTTTTGTGATGACTGAAGTATTTTTTTTTGTTTGTTTACGTTTTTGTTTGTTAAATTCTATATTATATATTATTAGTTCCTTTTCAATAATATTGAATTTAAACTGAATTAGTTATTGAATTAAAATAACATGAATTGTTGAGTTAATTAAAAGTTTGTTGTTTTATTTACTTATATTGAAGAAGCTCTTTCGCACAAATATTTGCTGATAGCTGTTCTGATGTTTTCTGCTGGCACGGACTGATCAGCAGATATATTAATGCTTTATGGTTGCTGTAGAGAAAGATTTTGATTGACTGTCCAGTTTTCATTTATTTCACAGTTGTGATGATTTAAAAAATTGTGCAAAATACAACAGCACATAATAATTCTGCTGTTGAACTTTTGGTGATTGTCTAGACCCTTGCCAATACGCCTGAACCTTGCCTTCAAGTGACCAAAAGCATTTTCTACAACACGCCTGGCTTTGGACAAATTATAATTAAATGTTTGTTGTTCCAAAGAAGCTGTAGTTGAAAATGGGTATGGTTTCATTAGGGTAGGGGAAAATTTAAAAGCTAAATCCCTAATAACAACTACTGGAACTTCTGTGCCGCAAATTTGTCTCTTCTTTTCTTTTAGCAAATTTGATGATTTTAACATATTGCTTAATTGAGATTTGCGATAAATTAGGGAATCATTGCATCGTCCAGGGCAACCTATATTCACATATAAAAATCTATAACTGAGAAAATAATTAGTACATAAGTATATATTCAAAAGTCAAAATTTCAGTAAATCGTACCGGAAATCAACCAATGCGAATAACACCACAGAATACCAACCCTTATAATTGTAATGGTCGACAGCTTCTGCTGCTGATGGTTTAACTTCTATGTGGCAGCCATCTTTTGAAGTTTTTAATAATTAGTTACTTATGTACATAAAATATTTTCGAATTGAAAAATCAAAGCTGTTTCTTTGTGTTTGCTTTCCAGCTGTCCATATGGCTCCTATGAAATGTCAACATATGGGCAGCTGGGAAGCAAACACAAAGAAACAGCTTTGGTTTTCAGTTATGCACATACATATATAAGACCAAATATATTTATTTCGTATCTGCTTACCAATCGCACCCAAACATTGCGGGAATCCTATTTCTTCAAATCCCTTAACGCACTCTTCAATTTTGGATTCTGTAAGGAATTCCGAATTAAGATACTCATCGGAAAGCTCTTCAATAACAGCTTTGCAAAATTCATGTAATATATTGCAAACGCTGCTTGTTGAAACACCAAAAAGTCTTCCAATAGTTCGGTATTCGCCAGAGGATCCAAGGGTGTATAAAGCTATTGCTATTCGCTTTTCCAAAGGTATAGCTTCCTCAAACCTTCTAGTTTTTGAACTAAAAGAGAAAAAGTTTCTTGGCCAACTCGGAAGCTTTCTTTGAAGAATTTGGCATCATTATTTGGGATATCTTTCTCCCAAAAGGTGCCGTAGCGGTCCTCAAAAATGTCCCATTATTTTAACTGTCTTAAAAACTATTTTTCATAACTATCTTACAAACATCCAAACTCTTCTGGGGAAAGGCATAGTAGTGTGAACCAGAGACCGGCAAAAATCACGTTTTTTATGCCTTCACTCATGCATAACTTTTTTGTGTCCAATTATTCACAAACACATAAGCAAGCATGCGCGTACGCTCATAATCTTTATTTGTGTTAATCATTAGGAAGGCAAATACAAAAATGCCTATATGAATTTTTCAAGCAAGATTTTAACACAGAAGCTATTTTGAGCGTTTGCATTGATTAAACACAAAAACGAATGGCATTTATTCAACATGCCTTTTCTTTGCAAAGAATATTAAGAAAAATCATGCAATGATATATGCTGGCACATAATCTTGAGTGTGTAGGTATGTATGTTGTTAAACATTGTGGTTGAGAAATAAGGATGCCATACGAAGTTACCAAAAAACGTCGGTTTTACAATAAACTTTAAAAATCGCAATTTTCGGTTTAAAATCGTTTAAAGATCGGATTATTTTTTACTCATTCAAAAAAACTTGTTATTTTTATAAGAAATACTTCAACCTTGCCAAATTTGTTTGTTTTATTGAATTTTACTGAAATTAAAGTCGTTTTTAACTCCCAAGAATAATACCGCTTTATTGGTTTGGTACATAGATTACTTAAAAAGAAGGGTCTTTAAGTGTATTTTTCTGAGCGCGGTGCGCTTTTTTTTAAATTTCGGTGCTTTTTTTATTTTTTGGCGGCACCGAAGCAAATTCAACAAATCTATTTGTTTCAGTGTGAGAAAAAAATCTTTGTACAATAAAATACACCCGTTTCAACATTATTTTATTCAACAGCGCAAAATTTTTACACGTTTATATGAAAATGATTATTTTCACGACAACACGGCTACATGGCTACACGACCACCGTTGTAGCTGTGGTAGATTTAGGCTAATTTATATTTTTGTGAGCGACAGTGAGAGTGTTTAATATATAAGTGCTTAAAATACTTTACTGTATTTAACAAAAAATAAGAATACAAAACGCATTGCTTATAATATAACCTCCTTCATGTATACACATATACACACATGTCTATATAATTACAAAATGATAATTGTAAAAATCGGGATAATTTTAAAAATATATTTCTTGATTAATTATCTGTTTCAGCGTATCGTCGTAAAAATGCTATTAAACTGTTAAGTCTGGCAACCGTGTTGCCTAACCATTCTATAAACACACAGCACCTTGTGCATAAATGTACAATTGTTGATTTTTTGCCTTTTTCACATTAATGCTTTTTGCATTAATGCCTCTAAGTTTTTGATTTCGATCATGAATGTGATTAAATAAAAATGTGTGCTTTGAAGAGTTGTCCAAAAATTCATGCACACACAGTTTTTAAACACTCAAACTGAATAGCTGGCATGCGGCAACAGATTAAATTTACATGTTCGCAAACAACCCTTATTTTGCTTAGCATAAAATAGAATAGACACAATGTTGATAAAGGCATATTTGAACGTTTGAGCGAAAATGACATGTTTTTCGAGTGTTTGATTAATCTGATTTTTTTTTAATCACCGGTTGCAGGTCTCTGGTGTGAACCAAAAACTCTTCATCGTCTTCTTCCTCCAGAATAGTTTCTATAACTTGCAACAGCTGCATTAACAATTCGTTTTGTTCTTGGAAAACAGTAGTTAATCCAATAATTAAATTGTTTTCTAAATTTTGCGTGCTTTTTTGATTTTTTTTTTGGATTACTGAAATGTCAATTTTGATTGATGGCAGATGTTAACAATGTAAACGACTGTTTCACACTTTCAACATCTCCCATGCGTTTCACGCCAGATGTTGCTCAATGTATAAAAAGGCTATTAAGTTGTACCGACTTTAACTGGGTGCCACCTCAAATATAGAAAATATTTCCATACATTCTACAACAAAATGTGAACAAGTGGCATCTCCGAACAGCTGTCACTGAAATAATCAAGAGAAAGAGAAGCAAACTGGGCTGCTGCAGAAAAAGAGCTTTTGCGGGAGTGTATAAATTTACATATTGACATAGTAGAACACAAAGGCAACGACACGTCCATGATTCTTAAAAAAAGAATACATGGAAAGCAATAAGAGTTATGTAGTATGGCTTCCGCAGGTTATGAACGTGATGTTTTAAAGCTGAAATTGCAATGGAGTACGAATGAAAGTAAGCGCCAGGAAAGCTGTTGCATGCATGAAGAGAGCGTCTATTGCAACTGGTAACTGTGTAGACATTCCCAAAATAAGTGCCGAAGACAACCTAGTTCAAGGAATGATTTTCCACGAATTCAAAGAAGACCCGATTTTAATAGACAGTAACCGCACCGAAATCCCTGAATATTTGGAGTGTGATTTCCAGCACACTTCAAACATCATAGACAATGGTGTCATCGAATTGGATAAATCGCCCTCAACTTCTGAGCATTCTGCGCAATTCCTCGTAGTGTTCCAGTAAATCTATAAAGAAGTCACAAGTAATCTTATCTAAGCGGTATCTCGAAAACAAACTCTTCATCATCCAGTTTAAATGGATTAAACCTCTCCCTGTAAATCTTGGGTTTTCTTGCTTCCCGTAAATCTTCAAGAATTGCAAAATCCCTGTCAATATTTTGCATTTCATTTTTTCCACGAACACACAGCAACTAGCAAATGAATGTACTTTTCGCTATTATTATTATTATTATTTAAAATTTTATTTTTGTTCACAACACATTTAACTTTTCACAATCTACAAAATGTATGTATTTTTATTCATGGCGGCAACAGCTGGTTGATACATATAAAAGTGATGCTAAATGAATTAAAAACAACTTCAGCTAGTTTTAAGTTTAGAATACATTTTAAGGGCAAAAGTATATGTTTACGTGTCTATAGTTAAAGAAATTTGAATTTTTAGCACGAGTGGACTTTATAACTATTAAAGTACACTTTTTTCGACTATGGTTATAGCCCAATACATTTAAGGGATATAGCAAACCAGAGCCAATGGACGTAAGTTCCGGCTATGTAAAAGCTCAACCACCAACCACAACCCAAAGATAATTTAAAACTGACCAAACTATGAGAACTCCGACATCAGTTAATTAACATAAAGAGGGGGGCTTTTTAACTTTCAAAACAATCATAGGTTACAACAAAACTTAGATCAGTACCAAGAAGCAGAAGACGACATAAACATTGAAGGCAATACAAATTTTCAAAACTCTGGTAGGTTACATTAACATTTCATCTCCATTCGGACGTCCCCTCAAATTCCTAATCGACACTGGAGCCTCTTCATCGTTTATAAACCCAAAATTCATAAATCCTTCAGACCAAAGAACTTGTAAAACAATTATATTACTGTATAAATTAATAATTAACATATTTATTTTAATCTATGTTCAATTCCCCCTGTCGCAATCCAATTGCTGACACATTGCCAAAACCACAATTAGATGTTGTAACCCGATGGAGTTCCACCTATAACACGTTAAAACGTTTTTTAGGGCTGAAGGAGTTTTGCATTAGCAATCTTTCAGGTTCTGAGAATCTAAAAAGTAGTGAGTGGGTATTAATTGAAAATCTGGTGGTAGTTTTAGAGCCGGTCCATGAACTCACCCTGAAACTCCAAAGATCGCAATTAATCTTAAGCGATTTTTATAAGTTTTGGATGGAACTTTTTAAGCTGAAAAATGTTAACACGGAGCATTTCAAAAAGCTTTTAGCTAATATAGAGTCGCGTCAGTCAAATCTATTGGAGAATGACACAATGTATGCAGCATTATTTTTGGATCCCAGATTTAGACGTTTACTATCGTCCACAAAAAAAGAAGCTGCAAAGAGGCATTTGAAAAACCTTTTTCAGCAAACGCAATATATTGAAAAGGTAAGCAAGCTTAATAAAAAGTTGGATTTAGCACAGTATTCGTCAAATTTTGCTTATGCCTATTTTATAGGAAATTACTACAACAGAACTCAACACTAATACCGCGGATGAAGTTTTTGTCGATGAATCCAGTATGCATTGCTCTTCATCATCATTATTGAGAAGTGGATTTCGTGAATTGGAAATTTTAAATTCGTCTTCTGATGATGGCGATTTTGGGTATGAATTTTCTGAAAATACCCGCAAAGCTTTTTACGAAATTGACAATTATAAAGAAAAAAGAATATATATTGACGATGACTTAATGGAGTACTGGAGGAACAAAAAATTTGTTCTTCCCAGTCTGCGCAAACTTGCCTTAATTTTGCACTCGGTACCAGCTACGCAAGTTAGTGTAGAAATTGTCGTTTTCGGCATTAAGGCTGATTTTGGAAGACTTGAGATACAATTTATCGGAAGAAAATTTGGAGGCAATTATGATTGCAAAACTCAACTCCATTAATTTTTGAGCATATGTAAATTATTTTACTGAAAAATTATCTTTGTTTGAAAAAGTTTTTTAATAAATATAATGAATTTATCACAAAATAACTTTTATTTCTGCTCAAAAAAATTAAAGTCAAAAAATAACTTTTAATTTTGCTTGAAAAAATAAAAGTCAAAAATAACTGTTATTTTTTCGAAAAAATAAGTCAAAAAATAACTTATTTCTGCTCGAAAAAAATAAAAGTAAAAAATAACTGTTATTTTTGCTCGAAAAAATAAAAGGCAAAAATAAATTTTATTTTCTGACTTTTACGATAAAAGTTATAACAGTTACGGTCCCTGGTATAAATATTAAAAAAAAACTTTTTATATCATAATCTGTATGGATTTTCTACTAAATGGTCCAAAGGTTTTATTTTTAACTATTTTTATTTAGGTCAAAAACAGTTTTTTTTTGATTTCTGAGAAATAAAAAATTGGAGTTGAGTCACTTTTGAACTAGGTGTGCGAGCTTGCTAACATATGAAACAGATTAAAAGATGAAGAACCAAATATTTCTATGCCAGGAAGTGAGATGGACGTTCAGCCTTACACATGGGTCGCCCATCTCAGTGAAGGGGGCTTATCAAAACCAACAGAAGACATGATGTGCAAAATGTAATTCATACAATTAAAAAAAAAAAAAAAAAAAAAACAATAAAGAAGGCTTGCTTATCACAGCAGATTTTTTGAAAAAACACATGCAATGGGCCCAAAATGTAGAGTGCAGCGATGAAGTTAAAAAAATTTTCTTCCGAGATCGCATGTATTTTAAAATTAGAGTTCTAAATAACGAAATTACCGAGTTTTATAACCAAAGAAAACGAAAAATGAATCAAACAATCCCATTATTATTATTTATTGTGATACTACTACATACATACATAAATATGTATATGCATATAATTTAAGGAACCTATTAAATTAATTTAAAAATTATAGTGTTAAATTAAAATAAAAATTTTGTCTATAAAAATTTAAACGTAATAAATAAAAAACTTTAGTAAAAAAAATCCTTTTTTCAGTTCTACATAGTAGAAAATTAAGGAAAACTATTTCATGCAGTGGGAAACTAAAGTACAGAATTAATTAAAGATTATAAATCTGAAACCAAATAAAGTAACAAAAACAAAAGAGAACATAATAAATAAAAAAAACTTTAGTAAAAAAAAATATCCTTTTTAAGGTTCTACATAGTAGAAAATTAAGGAAAACTATTTCATGCAGTGGTGTTTAGACAAGCGTTTAATGTGTTTCAAGAAAATTTAAAAACCAAATAAAAATTTAAGTTGAAAAACAAAATTAAAAACTTAGAATAATTTTAAGTTTAAAAAACAAAAATATCAAGAACAGAATCAAAATTTTAATTTAGAAACAAAATTATTAAGTGGAATTGAGAAAACAGAACTTTATTGAATTAAGTATTTTTGAATTAATTAATTTATGACTGAAAAATATTATAACTAAATATTGCTTGAAATAAAAAGATTAAAACCAAAACTTGGTCGAAGTATTTAATTGGAAAAACACACTAAAATTAATTTATACACACAAAAATTTATTTAAATTTTTAAATAAATGTATATTTAATAAATATAAAAACATTGATGGCAAATTGTATTGATAACCGCCAAACGACAATTAAATTCGGAAAAACACCACTGAATCAAGGTGCGTACAAAACTTAGCAGTTCAGTTAAGTGCTTTTATAGCTGAACATAATTTGCCTTTTGCCTGTATGGGCCACTTGTCCCTCTTTTTAAAGCAAGCAATACCTGATTCTAAGATAACAACGAAGATTTCTTGTGGAAGAACTAAAACATGTTTGAAGATTTTTTTTCTTCTAAAAATAATATTTTTTTTTTTAAATAAAGATTTTTCTCTGAAAATTCCTGGCACCACATGGAAATGAAGATGATAGCATGGAAGATGAAGCTTCTGATATTGAGGAAGAATTAGAAGTTGATAATGAAAGTGAAGATTCACCAGAAAGTGAAGAAGAGAATGAGGAAAAGCTGGCAAATTAGAAAACCTCTAATTCAAAAAGTTTTGTCTACGGAAAAGACGGAACAAAGTGGTAGGAGATTTATGTCTCATAATGATTTTAAATGTACTGGAGATGTTTTTGAGCTGAAGATATTCAAAATATATTTTTTAGCATCAAAGAAATTATTAATAAACATTTAGCATGTTTATGATTTATCGAACAAAAATAATACTAATAAAAAGTTAGTTTGGATACCAATGACTGTAAAAGAACTAGAAGGCTTCGTAGAAATACTGATATGTTTTAGAGTGACCCACAACAATATGGAAACATAATGAAACAGCTGCCACCACTCAGGGTCAAACTGTTCCACTGCGAAATTCTTTCAATTGTAAATAATTATATTATTTATAAAAAACTTTGTAATCATAATTGCGTTTTAATTAAATATACGACTTGAAAACATTATTGAGCGAAACATCAACAGGGAATTTGGCGCTTGAGTGTTATGGTGAAAATAAAAAACTAGAAACAGGACACAGAAATTACATAATCAATGTAATTATTGAAGACTACAAACGTTTATTGGATGAAATTTGTTCAGTTTTTCCTCATGAAAGTAAAATGAAGATTGTTAACGTCAAAATGTCTCATATAGCATTTGTCATTAACAACGGTGTTGTCATATACAGTCAGAGTCAGATCTGAATAGTGTTCTTTCGCTCTTGTAAATAATACCTAAAATAAACTGTCAAAGGGTCAAAAGGTCTAACAAGTTGTTTCCGTTTTTTAATAATGAATTCCTTCTTTCTTGCTCAACTAGCAGCCGAGTGAAGAGGTAATTCAAACAAATACAGTAAAATTGTCCTACACAAATAATTTTCTGTTGTTTTATTTATTCCTTTATTTGCCCTGCTTTTCCAATTGGGTCTTGCAACATAAGTATGTACATATATCTGGAGCCATCCTAATATTTATACGTACAAGCGGCTCAGAGATTTAATTTGGTTCCAATTCCCAATCAACTTTCCATCAGATTCCCTGAACAAACAAAGATAATATTTAATGACTACAGTCATACATACAATATTTCTAAAACAGAAGATTTCCAAAAGTTAAATTAAAAAAATATGTACATCATTTTAGAATTATTACATTTCAATATGTATATACATATGTTCATATGTACTTATATAATTAAAATTAATTAAACTCGTTTTAAAAAAAGAAAGCATGGATTTAAATTTGTATTTTATTGGAATGAATTAGGAAGGGGACGGAAATTTATTTACAAATTGGCAACGAATAACATTTGACTTTAAATGTTTAGTGTAGCGTTTCATATGATAGTGGAATCAACAAAAGAAGAACAACATTCCAAAAATGAGCAGATAGAGGTGCGTGATGACCAGGGCATCAAATGCATCAAACTAAGTATTGAAAAGCTTCAGGCGAAAGGATTATCCTTGAATGACGGCATATCAATTGTGGAGGATGTGAAGAAGCAGTTAAACTCCTTGCAAAAAAGAGAATATTTCGAAAAGTACAATTCGGTTTTCAAAAGAAATGTTGGCTACAACAGTTTAGTGGAAATAAAGAACGCAATATTACACAATGCGCCAATAAACGACGATTATGTAAAGAAATTGTCGCCTAGTGAAATTTGTTGCTTTAAATTTCTTCCTTGCACATCTTCATATGTACGTAGAAAGATCTTTTTCTACTTATGGAAATATATTGACCGATTTACGCAGATCATTTTCAGTTGAAAGTCTAAAACATTATATTATTGTTCACTGTAATATTGATCTACTTCAATAAAAAATATTTTTCTGGGCATATTTAAGAGCATATTTTTGGGGTTTTTCAGCATATTTAAGCGCTTAAAGTTCAATTTTTCGTGCATATTTTTGTCAGCCCTGGTGATGACACAAACCCACTTGAGTTGCCGCAAATTTTGTGAACATACGATGATGCTATTATACATAATATGCATTACTATAAGAACAAAAATATATTACATTTTTGTTCTTATAGTAATGCAAGTTTTACTTTATCTATTCAAAGGATCGAAAAATATTACAGGATGAATAAGCCTGCTTTCAAGTATCTGTTAGACGAGCTAATGTCGCACGGCCAACCAAGTATGAAGTCGTTCGCAATATCCCCAATTGTGAAACTGAGTGCAACTTTACGTTTCTTTGCCGAAGATAGGTACCTAACTGGTATAGGGAAAGATTATGAATTGTCTCTGACCCAATGTACTCTGAGCAAAGTTCTAACAGAAGTGTTAAACATATTTAAAGAGCATCTATGCACAAAGTTGATTATTTTCCCCAGAAGAAAAGCGAAAAATTGCTCTATCCATGTATATAAAGCACGGCATTGCTAGTGCTATGGGCTGCGTTGACGGGACGCATGTCCATATTATACGATCCTTCTAATAACAAACATTTATAATACAACAGAAAGGGGTACTACAGTGTAGTGTGTTTGACAAGTCGTAGTTACCATACCTTCTGTATGTAACACGAGCTTCATTCATACTTTGTTGAAACAACATTGTCCACACACACTGGGAATATGCTGAGTGGCTCATTTACACATACTGTAAATGTGCTGACTAGTTCATTCCCATCCTAATGTTTATTTATAAGTATCGTATTTATAAGTATTCAACTGTGTTAGTATTAGTGTACTTTTAGGTCTTTAGAATATAAGATTTAATTGTACAGTCAGTTATAGACAGAACTTAAATGAATAAAGAGCGCTTGCGACGTGAACGGTCACAAGTCGCATAAACTCAAATTTATTGTGTTTAACCAATTCTTTGGCGATCCTCCGTGGCCACCATGCCACATTACAACAGCTTAATAGCGTAGACAGACGACAGCGTTAATTTGCATTAGCAGTCTTAATTCAAATTAACTTGTGAATTATCCCCATCGCAATGTGTATTAGGTTTGATATAAATGCACGAAATCAGACTGAATTTATACTGAATTTAGCTTTTTCAATATGGCAATGCTATTGCCACTCTCTTATCGAGTGGAATACAAAGCCTCATGTTGGTATTCATCCTCTCCATATTTTGAACTTTTTCACAAACTTTTGGAAAATATTAAACCTACAAATTTCCACAATTGCCTTTCTCTTATTTCAGACTGTCCTCTTGCTATCCCAAGTTGTAGCAACACGTTCAGATTTATGGTTGCTAGTGCATGTACAATTCTTACATTATGGAGCAGTTTCAGCAAAAGTAATTTCAACTTTCTTTCAAATATATAGTGATTTTTCACCAACAGCATAGCTGCTAATCGTACTTTTTGCCTTCTATCCATTTGATTTCGATGTAAATGCCAAAAAAAATTAGTTGACAAACAAACAGCTGTTTGCTAAATGCAGAAACTGTCGTCTGTCAGCGTTAAATTTTAATTCACATTAGTGAGCTTCTAATGCAAATTAACGCTGTCGTCTGTCTACGCTATAAATGTAATTCTGGTAAGTATTTTCAGAAAAACAAATAACTTATATTTATAAAAAACATTTATAGGTTTCTGATCATGAGCTGAGGATTTAATCGTGGTGCGTGCCACGACACGTTTATCTCGAATACCAATGAATTGCAACCATATCTTGAGCAGGAATACCTAAGATTCCACGCGCTCAGAGAAGTATTAAAAAACATATAATATTTTAAATAACAAAGAAGAAAAAGAAGTCCATTTTATTCAAAGTCACTATCTATTTAAAAATTCAAAAATAGCAAAACTGGCATCGCTGTATGTTCCTTTATTGCAAAAAAAAAAAAAAAAAAAAAAACAGTAGAGTATCAAATAGCCCATTTGAGAGCTATTTTAATATAACAAAAAACATTAATTACGTTAAAGGCAAATTCAAAAGTTATTCCTACAGATAATATAAGAAAAAGTTACAACTGCATTCAAGAAAAAATTAAAGCTACTGAAAATACGCACTTAAGTGAAGCATCTATGCCTAACACGATAAAGAAACGTAGATAAAGGCAAATTGATATAAGTATACATAATTGATATGTACGTAAGTATTTTACTACATTAAAGTATGTATGTATGTAAAACTTCGGCGCTAGCGGTTTCGACTGAAGAAGGGAATGGAACTAAGTTTTTTCCTTGGAAAGTTGTAAGCAAATTTGTATGTCAATTTTACACATGGAGCATTTAACACAAAACTAGAGAATTTTATTATTTTGATCCATTTAGAGATCATTTGGATACAATCAGCAAAATGGAATATTGGAAAATTTAATCGCGATTTTCAAAAGGACATCATTATTTGCAGAGTTTATATTTGCCTATACGCATGCAGAAGCCTTGCTTTAAGGAAAACCACTTAACAAAATTTGGAAAACACAAATTCACATCTTTCCATTGTGATAAAAATTATAAAAAATTAATTAAATAAAGTCTATCAGCCCAATTATGAATAACAATTCACTAGGACTTTTTCTATTACCTGTTCCCTTATTCCAAATAAAATCTCACTGGGAAAATTTTCTTTTTTAACTTTCCTCCTGTTCTAAGCACACTTCAAAAAAAGGAAAACTCTTACCCGGAAAAAAGTAGGTGTTATAAAAATTTTAAAGGGAGCTAAGTAAAAAATAAGATTTTTAAATTAAATATTATAGAACAATAGTTTTAAAGCAATAATTTTTAAGGTTTTTCTTATGTCAAACAGTACAAATAAACTGCAATTGCAACAATTGCTTTCCCTAATGGAGCTAAATTAACTGGCGTGGTTACGAAAACCGCCTCGTAATTAGAAAAGTTTTGTTGTCAATATAGTGGCTGCAATTTTAGTCGTGTCATTCAGTGACCGTTCAACGCAGCAGAGGAGGCGAAAGCTTTCGTTGAAAGATCTGATGTGAAAGAAGACATACTTGACCGCTTCTCAAGTATGCCCAGAGCATACCGCGTGGACGATAATTTCCTAGGAGTTTTCTCCCAATTCCCTTTTCCACTATTCTAAATATATAACAAACCTGATTGAGTGCTAAAAAAAAAAAAAAACAGCAAACAGTTTAACTACTTTCATCTTGCGATGAAGATGGGTCGGTTAATTTGCATACAAATTCTACAACAGTACAAAAGATGGGGTAGACACGTTCGACCAGATGTGTCATGTCATGTAACAGAAAAACATGTCGATGGTCAATGTGTGTCTTCTACCGCATGATATATGTAGGTTGTATCAACAGCTATATAATATATTGCCATAGTGCTTCTATGTTAGGAAAACCAATAATTTCAAAGCTTGTAGAACCCTGGCTGAAAACTCTAATAGAAATTGGTATGCGAGAATCTGATATTTTAGCTATTATTTGTGTTTTATGTATGTTTGTATGCAAAAAAGAAAAGATATGGATTCGCCAGATGACCTGTATTTAGCTTCGGCTACTGTTTTACAAGTATTTTATCAATAAAAAGATCATTTGAAAAACATCCAATAAATGATAAACGAAGTGAATTTGGAGAATTCCATTACTTATATCGCGATTTAAGAAAATATCCTGGTAAGTTTAAAGAATATACTCGAATGAGTTTTGAAACTTTCGACTATATTCTCGAAAAGATTGGTGATAAATTAAATAAGAAGTGGAATAATTTTATTAAAGTACCAATATCTCCATGTGAACTCTTGATAGTAACTCTAAGGTAAGAAATTTTTTATGTTTTATATATTTGTATTTATTGTATTAAATTCATTTTATAACTTATTAAATTCATGAATACATTTTTTATAAATAAAAAGAAAAATTAAAATTAAAATTCATTTTATATCTTTTTTAATTCCTTACCTACTGCTCCAAATACTGGGTTCGGGTGGATAATCTATGGACCATGCTCAACATAACAGGAGGCAAAGGCAAATCGTATCAACCACTATAACATGGTTATCTATAATATGCTCTCAATACTTTCTTTAGTTATATATTTATTTATTTATTATTATTACTCATATAACATAACATATGAAACAAAATTATAAGTAGTTTAAAATTGTAACTGAATTATAGCTAAATTGAAATTGTCGCTCAACCTAATTTTAAAATGAATTATAACTTGAAACTTAATCTTATTAAAACTGACCTTCGTAGACTAGTAGGTAGTGCACTAGACTCGTAGTGCGAGGGTCCCAGGTTCGAACCCTGCCGCAGAACTCTGGCAGTTGTGTTTGATAATTAAAGGGAGCGCACAACAAGCCTTCACTGGCTTAAGTGTATGTCGTATGACATGGGCTATCACACCCCTCCAATCAACCTAACCTAACCTAACCTAATCTTATTAATCTATATACTGTTTTGTTTCCGGCAGCAACTTCTTGGACTTGACCCTGGATGGTTTGATTCTCATTGCATATATCCTGCAAGGTGGGCGGTAATGTTAACGTCAAAATGTCTTATATTCCATTTGCCATCAACAACAGCGTTACACAAGAGTTTTCCCTTTGTCTTATATATCATAGCTGAATATTGTTCGTACTCTTTGTAAATAATGCCTAAAAGTAACGGTCAAAGGGTCAAAGAAGTCTAACAGGTTGTTTCCGTGTTTTCTGATATTGATTCTATCTCTTCTTGTTCATCTATCAGCCGAGTAAGAGGCCCTGATTATCCTATTGGGGATTGCAACATATATACATATGGAGTCATCCAAATATTATATGTCCCATCGGCTCAGAGAATTAATCTGATTCCATATTCCTAACCTTTCCAACAGATTCCCTGAATCAACATTATATCTTTTTTAATTCATGAATACATTTTTTTATAATCAAAAAGAAAAATTAAAAATAAATAATATAAATAAATTAATTGGGAAGAATTTAAACATGAATTAATTACAGCTTAAATCGCATTTTGGTCTGGAACCAATGAAGATGAAGTTCATGGTATATTTGTACCTTCAACTATGGTAAATGATATCGGTTGAAAACAACGCGTTGTACTAACGTCTAAAGAAGAAACGTTCTATATTCATTTTAGATAAACCAAAACACACGACTGTTTTCAAGAAAAGTTTAACAAGAATGCCATTAAATGATGAATGACAGCATATAATATTTGTTTTAAATTTTTACAAAGAATTTTATGCCCAAAATTACAACAACCGAAATGCAATAGACAAAGAGAGAAAAAAAAACACTTTTTTACTTTTTCTTAAATATTTGTTATTTTTTTATGGTTTCCAAACAAGTTGAAATCATAACAACATAACATAAACAATGTTTTCGGCGCTGAAATACGCTTTGGAACAGTTTTCTCGCACTCAATCAGCTTTGCGCTCTGACCAGCACGGCGCCTACTATGACCTGTTCGAGCCTATTTGTACTAATTTGTATATTACCAGTTTTCTCGCAATAAGCGTCAGTCGGCTCGACAACAAGCGGCCACTGTGTACGTAAGTATTTTGTTTTGATAGAGTGCAAGTAACAACACGAGCTTTCAAATCATCGCAGTAACCAATCGTGTGAGCTTGTCAGTGGACGGTAGTTGCAAAAAGTTTGTTTGTTGCGGAGATATACGATTTCGTGGTGCCTGAGAGGCGAGGTTAAGTGCTCGCAAAATTATTTGGACTTTTATTTTATTTAGATATGTGTACATCTAATTCCCAAATAGAAAAATGGTTGGAAAAGCTTTCGTTAAATGGAAGCGAAGTAGAGGATGATTTAGAAAAAGATTTCGATTCAGACGACAGTCAAGTTGATCCAAATTTTCAAGTCGAATCTGAGGATGAAGTAGAAAATATACTTGAAGTTTCAGATATAGACAATCCACAAAAAAGGAACAGAGCAATGATTCTTTAATAATCAAGCCTTCAGAGACTGTTGTAAGAGGTAGGAACCACTATATATGGTCAACAGAACCGTCTTCTGCAAGAAAAACCTCGAACAGAACTCCAGCGAGGAATATTGTACACATTGTCCCAGGATCAAAAAAAGAATTAAGATGTATAATCAAGCCTATAGAGTTATTTAAAACGTTTTTCACATCAAATATGTTTGAAAAAATTCTTCTTCGCACTAAAGAAGACATTCAGATTAAAGCAAATAAGTACAAAAAACAAACTACCACTACATCTGTTCGGTCTTTATTTAAATTCATTTATATTCATTGTCTTTACTTAAATTTATTTATATTCATTTCCTTTATTTAAATTCATGTATATTCATTTACTTTATACGTTGAAATCTCGCATACACTTTGAATTTCCTGCGGGATGCAACGTCTCATACCTATTGTGAATTAAGTATTTTAAAATAATTACATAACTAAGTTTAATTCGTTATGTTGTTATACTAGTCTGTAAATTATAACTGTCATCAACACGGCTCGGGAAATTTTAAAGATACAGCTATTATTAAACCATTTGTGAAGAATAAAGTATAATTGTAATAAAATCAACTGAACAAGTCAGTCTACTTTCTCTTGATCTGCGATTTTTAGAAAGTTAGTTGCCCAAAATTCCGTTAGGTAAATTCCTTATTGAATTTACAGTTCTTAAAGAAACTTAAGAATATTCATTGGCGCCCGAGCAGGGACTAACTAACTCTTTAAAAAATCGTGGCTTTTTCGAATTTTCGTTCAACATTTTCTTCTAAGTTACTGAAGAATATCTTCCTTAAAACTAATAAGGATCACGCACAACAGGTGTAATCAACAAATAATTTCGATATTGGTTAAGCAGCCATTCTAACCGTTGGAATCGTTCACCAAGCTCGTACGGCAGCATCGCACATACTCTACAATGCCAAGGTGTCAGTGTGCCATAAGCAAGAAGGAAAGTAACTTAACTCTTAAAACCAGTAACCAGGTATTTAAGTGCGAATAAAAATTGTGTGAGATTCCGTAGAATTTCTTAAATCTCAAAGGTTTTTATCCACACGCTTATTCGCCCTTATTTGTATTTAAATTTTTACATGACAAATCAATTATAAAAAAGGCCGTAAGAGTGAAACACTTATTTAATTCCGGTTCATATTGTTTTTTTTTACTAAGAGTTTTCGCTACCACTATAAGAAAACATAAAATCATAAATTTAATTTTAATAATTTATTATATCCATACCTCTGCCATATTTCTCTCTATTCGCATCTGATCCAACACATCGTTGGATTTTTTTGTATATTTTTTCTTTCTTTTGTCGTTCTTGATTATTAGTGGCGTCCAAATCGAAGCATATTATTATCAGAAACAATGCATTACTATTTCAAGCACCAATTGTAAATTTCTGATGCATTAGCAATTTTTATACCTAATTAAATACTCAAAACAGTAGTCAAGTACATCATTGCAAGGAAAGAAAAAGAAATTACATACTTATTCTTGGATTCACAAATAATACATAGTAGATTTTTTGGTAGTGTCTCAGGCAGAAATTGTGTAAAGTCGGCCCACAATCGTATACTACGTTGAGGAACAACACGTACAAAAGACATATTGGGTGAATAGACAAAATTAGTTTAACAAACCAAAACTAAATAAATAAATTTAAAAAAAATAAAAAAAGGCAAATTTCAATATATATAATATAATATAAGTGGTAGCCAATTGAGAAGCAAACAGGATTGGAAATAATAAGAACAGGATTGGGAAAATTGCGCCAAAAAGAGCGGACAGACACAAGTGCTAGATTTCCAAATCAAAATACTATTGATTGGAAGAACTCTGAATGATAAAGGTAAAACATTATTCAGTATCTTAATAAATAAAATAAACATCTATTTTAATAATATATGTCTCTGAGTTCATTTATTATAAGATTTTATCGTGGGAGAAAATAACATAGATAGTGGAAATTAATCAAATCGATTCCCATATACGAGGATCATTTGGCAATTGTCAGCACATTGTTAGTTCATAATACGTTGTAGCATAATTAGCAACGTTCAATTATTCGCAAACAGAAATTATCTTAAAGTAAGTGCTTGAACATTTGATAAAAAGAATGGGTGGTGGAAAAAAGGGTGCACTAAGCCGACAACACTCAGTTGAAATGCTATATCAGCAAAAGAACACAATCTTAGGTCATATAGCTAGGATACGGCGCAGCATAAAAGAAAAAACCATTTCGTCGAAGCCTAACGAAATAAAATGTCGCTTAGAAATTCTTGACCAATATATTAGTCAGGCAATGGCCTATCAATTGGAAATTGATACCCTTGATCCCTCAAACAAAGAAAGAGGTGAGTTAGAAGATTTGTGTGTAACAACCAAATGCTTACTAATTGATATGTTGCCCTCTAATAGACAAAATTTGAACGAAACAACTTTAGGCTTTCAAGGTCATCACAACAAACTCCCAAATATGAAATTGCCTAAATTTAGCGGCAAATATTCAGAATACAAGAATTTAATAGGATTGTTTGAAAATCTTATAGATAATGACCCAACACTTCCAGATATTGAGAAATTCAATCATCTGCTTTCGTGCCTCTCAGATGAAGCCCTTGGTACTGTAAAGGCGTATCAGATAACAGATCAGAACTATCCTAAGGCTCTAGCAAGTTTAAAAAAGGTTTACGATAACCCATGCCTAATATTCTTTGACAACGTGTCAAAATTATTTGATCTTCCAGAAATGCCCAGGCCATTTGCATTAGCATTGAGGAGCATGATAGACACTGTCTCCGCAATATATGATTCGCTTTTGTCAATAGGCGATGATAAAAGCATAACTAATGTAATTCATCTAGTAATACAAAAGGTAGATTCAGTCACAAAGAGCAAATGGGAGGAGCAATTAGATTTTGAAAATTTGCCATTATGGAGTGACTGCGAGGCAGTTCTGAATAAGCGATATCAGCATATCTCAGCCGATGAGACTTCAAGTTCAAGGCCAAGGCCATCCACCAGCAAAGCAAATGAAATTAAGTTCAAAAAAGAAAAATCACTTTCGTGCCAATCTAAACTGCAGCATCTGGCTTCAAAGTGTTTGTTCTGCAGGTCCGATCAACATTATGTATCTAACTGCTCCAACTTTGCTTCAATTCCCTTTAAACAAAGATTTGATTTCATCAAGAACGTACCAGCATGTATTAACTGCCTCAGAAAAGCACATACTGTTTCGAAATGCAAGTCTTCAAAATGCAGAGTATGTAGCCGATCGCATCACACACTTTTGCATCAGTATACCTCTACTGATGTTCACGGCACGAATTCAAATCCACGTTCTAATTCTACATCAGATGCAAGTCTACCATCAACTTCAAAAACATTTGTTAATCATTCATCTTCAAGAGAAAATAATAGCTACCTCGGTAGTAAAAATCAAAAACAAATTTGGACAATATGTGCTCGCTAGAGCTGAGAATCTAAAACTCGCTGATCCGCACTTTGATAAGCCTCAAAAAATTGATATGCTGATTGGTGCAGAGATTTTCTTTGAACTTTTATGTATTGGCCAAATTAAAAAAAGTCCGAGTCTGCCTATTCTTCACAAAACTTTACTTGGCTGGATAGTATCTGGTAAATATAGCCAACAAAGCAACAGTCAAGATACGTCGTGTCACTTAGTACAATACAACGGAAACGAATCATCCCTTGATTCTCTAATACAGAGATTTTGGTAATTAGAAGAAACACCAAAAGAGGAAAAATTTATTTTCCCTCGAAGAACAACAATGCGAAGAGAATTTTGTGAAATCTGTTCAACGATTATCTTGTGGAAGATTCAAAGTAACTCTTCCATTCAAAGCAGAAGCAAGCAAGCTGGGTCTATCTTATGAAACTGCAAAACGACGCTTTCTTTCCCTTGAACGAAAACTTTCAAACGATGCTACCACTAAAAATATGTATAATAGCTTCATGAAAGAATACATTAGCTT
This sequence comes from Germaria angustata, assembly GCA_963681545.1. Classification (NCBI taxonomy): domain Eukaryota; kingdom Metazoa; phylum Arthropoda; class Insecta; order Diptera; family Tachinidae; genus Germaria; species Germaria angustata. The sequence goes on from OY813002.1 coordinate 69,059,693, forward strand.
AGGCCACATGTCGCTTGTAGATAACAAAATTCCTGAAGTTCCGCATTATTTCATACCACACCAGTGTGTACTTCGACCACAAAGCATTTCGACAAAGCTTCGAGTGGTCTTTGATGCTTCATGCAAAACATCTTCACAACTCTCATTAAATGATTTGTTAATGATTCTACATTGATTCGTTTTCGAACACATAGGTACACAGTTACGGCTGACATTGAAAAAATGTACCGTCAAGTATTGGTTGACGAGGCCGATAGAAATTTTCAATTGATCTAATGGCGAGAAAACATGTCAGATCGATTACAGGTATATCGATTAAATACTGTTAACTATGGTACTTCATCCGCACCATTTTTAGCGATCCGATGTCTATTTTACTTAAGTGACTTGCATAAAGAAACCTATCCAATTGCATAAGAAATCATTCGAAAAGACTTTTATGTGGATGATTTATTAACCGGAGCTGATTCAATTGAGGAAATTGAAAATATTCGAAACCAAGTTAATGATATATTGCGATCGGCAGGTTTTAATTTAACTAAATGGTTTTCAAATTACTGCAGTAATTCAGATCTAATTGCTACAAATAAAAGACTCCGACTCGATCAAAGCCTTGGGCACATGCTGGCTTCCTAAAAAAGATGTCTTCAAATATAAGTGAGACATTCCGCAATCTAAAAGCCACTAAGCGTAACATCTTGTCAGTTTCAGCTCGACTTTTTGACCCACTCGGTCTTATATGTCCGGTGGTAACCACGTTATTTACATATGTATAACAAATTGTCATGCGGGGACTAAGGCACTGATTGCTTTGCTTCGACAGCAAATATGGTTGATAAACGCAAAGGTAGCGTGCACTAAGATAGTCAGAAAATGTACGCATTGTTTCCATTACAGGCCAAAACTTATGAGTCAGATTATGGGAAATTTGCCCGTAGATCGAGTAAGAGCTTTACGCCCATTTAAAATATGTGGGGTAGATTTCTGCGGTCCAGTGAGCGTAACGCTAAAAATTCAAGGACGACCGCTCGTCAAAATGTACATTGCAGTCTTTGTGTGTTTCACTTCCAAGGCAGTACATTTAGAACTCGTATCTGATCTAACATCTAATTCTTTCATTTTGTGTCTTAAAAGGTTTTCCGGAAGAAGAGGATATCCCGACAAAATTTACAGCGACAACGCCACCAATTTTGTCGGCGCTGCCAAAGAGTTGAAGGAGTTTACGGAGGCGTTCCGGAAAGAAATTCCCGAAATCGTGTCATACACTGTCAGCAAGGGGGTGGATTTCATTTGCATACCACCCAGAGCACCCCATTTCGGCGGTCTCTGGGAGGCGGCCGTAAAATCCGCCAAAGGACTGTTACTACGAACAGTGAGAAATGAGTTGCTCACAGCCGAAGAGCTACAAACAGTGCTGGTAGAAGTAGAAGCTGTTCTCAACTCTCGTCTAATTCCTCCACTCAGCAGCGATCCCAACGACGGAGAAGCCCTGACACCCGCTCATCTGCTCGTAGGAGAAAGCCTACGAGCGCTGCCGCTAGAATCGCTGAAAGAAGAAGAAGGCAAGCTGACGTACTTAACCCTGCGTTACTATCGTCTGGGTGGATTCCACCCAAAAGGCTGAACTTTTAAGTAAACTATATAATTTTTCATGAAAATCGTCCTTTTACTATAATGTAATCCACCTTTGAATGGTTTTTTATATTTAGAAGTATATTGTATTAAATTAACCCGAGATTATATTTACATAAAATTTGTTTTAAAAAGAGCTTGGGTGGTTTACACCCACGATAGTAATAGCGTTTAGTTTTTTTGGGTATTTTATACCCATCGATAGTAACCTTGTACATTTTTGTAGCGATTACATTTTGTATGATCGTTAATATAAATAAAAGCGCTTGTTTTCTTTCTTAGTTTTTTGCGAATAAACGCAGCTGTTGTCATGACAAATAAATATACCGTTATTCCATGGGCATCATATACATATGTACATAAATTTATGAACAGTTTCTTTTTGTGATTTTTCACGTACAAAACGACAATATAATTTTTATTATCAGTATCAAAGTGCTAAAAAGTAAAAAATGAGTTCTTACGAAAGAGAGCAGCAGCGACTGATGTCACTTTTATCAGATACTAACTTGAGTGAGGAAGAAGATATTGGAGGTGAAAGTAGTGATGAAAGTGACCAAGAAATAGTGAGCAATCATGAGTCAGATTCTGAGCAGGAACTTGAAGAAGACGAAGAAAATCATGAAATTCAATACATAGGAAAAGATGGAACTACATGGCGAAAAGATCCATTTCCAATAACGCGAACACCGGCTGAAAATATATTTATAAATGTTCCAAAGATAACAGCTGCGTCAGAAAAAGTTACAACGCCATTTGAAAGTTGGGAACTTTTTTTCAACTTCTTGGATCTAGTTGTGGAAAATACAAACATATATATTTTAAAGGTGCAAGTAAAATATAAAGATTTCAGAAATGCACGTATCACAGACAAGGATGAAATAAATGCTTTACTCGGTTTATTGTATATCGCTGGTTTGCACAAGTCGTCGCATGTTAACGTACGAGATATATGGGCTTCAGATGGCACTGGATTGGAAATATTTACAGCAACAATGTCCTATAATCGGTTCCAGTTTTTATTGAGATGCATTCGTTTTGACAATGTGCATACCCGTCAGGAGCGTAAAAAATTCGATAAGCTTTCGCCAATACGTGAACTTTTTGAAAGTTTCAATCAAAATTGTGAAAAAAACTTTAATTGTGGTAGTTATATCACGGTTGACGAAAAGTTGGAAAGCTTTCGCGGACGATGCAGTTTTAGGCAGTACATTCCCAACAAGCCAGCAAAGTATGGTATTAAAATCTTTTCTGCAGTAGATTCTATTACATATTACACTTCTAAGCTGGAAGTCTATTGTGGCCAACAACCACCTGGACCATATAATTTATCAAATAAAGCAGAGGAAGTTGTTAAAAGAATAACTAAACACCTTCAATGTGCTGGTCGAAACATAACAACTGACAACTGGTTTACGTCTTACGGTCTAGCTGAATACTTACTAGAAAAAAAGACGACATTAGTGGGAACCATAAGAAAGAATAAAAGAGTCTTACCACCTTCGTTCTCGCAAGCCAAAAATCGTTTAATTTATTCGACGGTTTTTGGCTTTAGAAAGAAAAGTACGATTTTATCGTACATTCCAAAAAGAAATAAGTGTGTTTTATTGCTCTCTACCATGCATAGAGATGGTAAGCTGCTAGGTGCTCCAAAGTATTTGCCAGAAATAATTGAGTTTTATAACAAAACTAAAGGAGGAGTCGATACAACTGACCAGTTATGTTCTACATATAACGTAGCCAGAAATTGTAATCGCTGGCCTCTGGTAATATTCTATTCCTTGCTGAATGTGGCCGCCATAAATGCTCGTATTGTTCTGTTGTGCACTCAAAATCCCCCACTAAAATACAAAAAGCGTTCACTTTTCATCAAAGATCTTGCTTTTAGGCTTATTGCACCACATATGGAAAAACGTGGCAAAATTAAGACATTGCCAAATAATATCAAAATAAGCTGTAAAAAATTTACTGAGCAACTTTGTAAAAAGCAGAATGATCCAGAAAACATATCACCACCAGCCAAAAGACCTAAACAGAGTCGTTGTCAGGTATGCGGTAATAAAAAGGACCGAAAAACAAAAACAACATGCTGTAAATGCGAAATTTTTATTTGCAAAAGTCACAGCCACCCACTATGTAGTAATTGCTATCAATCTTCAAACTCAGCATTGGCAGAAAATTACGAAAACCATGATGATATGTTTGATGGATTTAATGAGTAACTGAAATGTTGTTGGTACTAAGCTCAATTTTTACGCAAAATTTTACTTTGTTCAAAAAAATATTATTAAATAATTTTTTTTTCTATAACTTTTCAGCTTTCCAAATCAGTAACCCGCAGAAGATTGGCTTAAAAATTTTCTTAATTATGATTAGTTTTACATAATCCGTTTAATATTATTTTTTATTCCTTATTTTTAATGAACTGTAAATAAACAACATATAATTTAAATAATAATAATAGATATATAATTAAAACTAAATTTGTTTTTTATTTTAGAGTTCATTATGTTAAAAAAATATATTATTTGTGTATTTGAATTTGAAAGTTAAAAAACCCAGACACTGAAAGGCATGGGTGGATTACACCCAATGATAGTAACGAAGTAAGTGAAATATACGATAGTAACGGAGGGTTAAAGAGGTGGCAACTTTTATGCGGACTCAGGCAACGGTTTTGGCTGAGCTGGTCCAAAGATTACGTCCGAAACCTACAGATTCGCAACAAATGGTCCGAAGGAGAGCCCAATCTCAACGTAGGAAAACTCGTATTAATTCAAGACGAGAATCTTCCCCCTCTGCAATGGATGACGGGCCGAGTACAAGCGGTAATGCCAGGCAACGACCAAAAGGTGCGGGTAGCGAAGATAAAAACCGCAACAGGCATACATATATAAACGGCCAATTCATAAGTTGGCCTTGATACCAATAGATTGAAGACCTGCGGTCCTTCAATGGGGCCGGCATGTTCGGTCTTTATTTAAATTCATTTATATTCATTGTCTTTACTTAAATTTATTTATATTCATTTCCTTTATTTAAATTCATGTATATTCATTTACTTTATACGTTGAAATCTCGCATACACTTTGAATTTCCTGCGGGATGCAACGTCTCATACCTATTGTGAATTAAGTATTTTAAAATAATTACATAACTAATTTTAATTCGTTATGTTGTTATACTAGTCTGTAAATTATAACTGTCATCAACACGGCTTGGGAAATTTTAAAGATACAGATATTATTAAACCATTTGTGAAGAATAAAGTATCATTTTCATAAAATCAACTGAACAAGTCAGTCTACTTTCTCTTGATCTGCGATTTTTAGAAAGTTAGTTGCCCATAATTCCGTTAGGTAAATTCCTTATTGAATTTACAGTTCTTAAAAAAGCTTAAGAATATTCAACATCATTAACTAGATTAGAAGAACTTCATGCTCTTGCAGGAATTTTAGTTTTAAGTGGTGCGCTCAAAAATAACCATTTATCCTCTAAAGAGCTTTTTGATCCCCTGCTTTGTGGATCTCAAAACATTGCTACAATGAGTATGGAACGTTTTGTTTTTCTTCTAAATTGCCTCCATTTTAACGATCGAAGTACACGAGAAGATAGAAGGAAAATGGATAAGTTTGCTCCGATTAGAAATATATGGGAGATTTTCATTCAACAATGTAAAGATAATTTCAAAGCGGGGTCATATGTGACAATAGATGAACAGCTCCTTGCATTTAGAGGTCGATGTCCTTTTCGGATGTACATTCCAAACAAACCGGCGAAGTACGGAATGAAAATTGTATTAATCTGTGACGCTAGAACCAAATATATGTTCGACGCCTCTCCATATTTGGGAAAAAAGATAACGTTGCACTTGAACAGTTTTTAGAAGATCCTTATAAACTAACTTTAATTGCAACTTTAAAAACTAACAAAAAAGAAATTTCACATCTATGTTTGGTTTCCATGACAAGTTAAGTCTGGTTAGCTACAAAGCAAAGCCTCATAAAACTGTCTTTTTAATCTCAACTATGCACAATGAATTCACCGTAAACTCAATATCGAAAAACCTGTAATTGTTGAGTCATACAATGCAACAAAAGGTGCTGTTGACACCTACGATCAGATGTGTTGTCACGCCAGCTGCAGTCGTAAAACTAGACGTTATGGAATGATAAATATGGCCGTACTAAATAGTTATATTCTATACGTTACCAATTGTGACCAACAAAAAATAAAGCCTATGAGCAGAAGGGATTTTATGAAGGATCTTAGTAAGGATTTATGCCAAGGGTGGCGCGCTATGAGGCTTGCGGAAAGACCATCTATGAGAAAACGAGTTCATGAGGCAATAACCGAAAAAGAGGTAAAAGATCAATTTACATCTACTGTCCATCGATCAAAAAGCGTATGAGCGTCTACTATTGCGCAAAATGCAATAAAACATATTGTATGGATTATCGATCTCCAAATTGCTATCAATGTGATATCGGAAAGAAAGCCTGAAGTAATTTTTATGTACAACCCAAAATGCAAATGATATTTTGAATATTTTTTTATTTCTATGGATACTAGTACAAATAGCTATAAGAAAAATGTGAATTTAATATTTTTTCTTTAAATTTAAAAAAATTTTTCAAACTTTTTTAAAATGATCTCTTTGAAAAAGAAGTACTTGAAGTGCTGATTTTAGTTTGTATTTTAATGACTATTAAAAAAACTTAATGAATTAATTTTTATTTTATAATAAAAAATACAAAAATGTAAATATTTACAATACAAAAATGTAACTGTTTTTAAATAGAAAAAAAACGTATACAAATTTAAAAAACTATTATTTTTTAAAAAGTAGCCTTACAGGCGAAGTTAAGTTTAAAGCGTTTAAAAAAAGGTTTAGTTGTCTAGGGTTAAGGCACTCATCACAAAAGTGGCAATAATTTCAAATGTAACAGTTTTTTTCCTCGAAAAGCTTTTTTTAACAGTTGCTGACAAACGTACCAAAACATTTTTAAAAGCTTAGAAAGCTCTTAAAAGCTCCATCTGCCTTTTTCACTGCACTTTTTGCTAACCAAGTGCATTTTCAGTAAAAAAAAAATAGCTTCTGTCATTTTTCAATTATGAAATTGCCGTTAAAGTGGGTTAAAGTTGTATTTATATCATATTTTTTTCTTAAAACATATACTAATATTTTATTAATTAGGAGCATAGCTTATGCGAATGAAGGTAAGCTATAGTTAGGAGCAGTAATTTATTGATGTGCCTTTAAGGCGGGGGAAAATTTTTTGTCGCAGTGTCTTCATGATTTTACAAAATAATATTTGTTTTCATTATTTGGATTTGCCTTTTTTACAAAAATATTGTAAGAAATGGCTGGAAGAGTGAACAAACGTTTTAAGTTATCTGATCTGAGTGACGATCAATTAGAAAAATTGTTTGACGAAGTCGAATCAGATGAATATTGGAGTAGCGACTCCAGTGAAAATGAAGAATCGGACGTAAATTTTGTCGAAACGGAAAATGTGGCACTTAATATAGAAGTACTCATGTAAATCAATCTACTCAAGCTACAAAATTGAGCAAACCATTAAAGAGACCAAGGTCTTCTTTGCCATCAGTTGAAACTTCTGGACCCACATTTGTTCCTTCATCTGGTGGCTTCAATGGTTCTAGTAAGAACCATCTTAGGTATTGAGTGTATAATGAAAGATACCACAGAGTTATCAAAAATAATATGGCGACAACATTCAATGCAATTGCAGGTGAATGAAGTAGCTTTTCAAGGAGATACTTCACTTCCAGCTGAAATATTAGAACTCGAAACGCCACTGAAAATATTTAGCTATTTTTTTACTATGGATATAATCAAAATAATAGTGAAAGAAACCAACCATGCCGCCATTGTGGAAAATGTCAACACGCAATTCAAGGTAGACAATGATGACGTACACCACTATGTGGGAATATTATTATAATGTCGATTTATCGGTACCCAAATTTGCGAAGCTACTGGGGTAAAAACACATTTCACCCAATCAAAAACTGCATGACCCTATCAAAATTTGAAGCCATCAAACAATATTTATCTCTACGTGATGAGGGTGAACGAGTGAAAAAAGGCCAACCAGGCTACGACCCTCTGTTCTGAATACGATATTTTGCTGACAAGTTGAATGCAAGATTCGATTCAATGCCAAAACAAGTTAGACCTTGCGTCGATGAACAAATATGCAGCATGAAACATCATCTGCGGCAGTATATGCCAAATAAGCCACATAAATGGGGTATAAAGTTATTCGTACTATGTGACTCTTTTGGATACGCATATCGTTTTGAAATTTATAGCGGTGCCGGAGATAATGTCATTCTTCCTGGCCACCCAGATCTTGGCGCCTCCGCTAATATTGTCGTTCGTTTATTCCAAACTGTTAAAAATTTTTTACCATATCATTTATTTTGACAACTTTTATACGACAGTTCCACTGATATCAAGGAGAAGAAAAGAGGATTCCTAACAGAATATGTTGGATCCGTATACGGTGTTGAAGTAAGCAATGCCTTATGGAAAGACAATAAAGCCGTACGTTTATTGTCTACATATGTTGGAACGAAGCCTTTCATCAAAGAGAACATTAACGAAAATGTTTCAAAAATAACACGTTATGACAGGAAATCAAAGCAATACATGGAAATCGACTGTCCGCAAATTATTCGTGAATATAACTGTCATATGGGGGGTGTCGATTTAATGGATGGGGTCATGGGTCGGTACCATATTAGGGCCAAAACAAAAGATGCAGCAACTCGGCTTTTCTATCATTTAGTCAATGTATCAGCAACAAACGCATATCTATATAGACGAATTCAAGGATCTAAAAATCATGACAACGAACAAAACACGCTTGAGTTACCAGAGTTTCGGGAGGCCATCGCTGCTGGACTAGTTTCTTACAAAGAAAAACAGCCAGCTATCACAACAATAAATAATTAATTTATTCATTTTTTTTCTTCAATTAATGTAAAGTATTTTTAATAAATATTGACAAAATATTTTCACTAAAAGCCGACTATTTATTTATCACTAATGGTCCAAGCGTGACTTAAGGCACTCATTTATTTTTGTCCACCTACCAAGTAAGTAAATCATCGCACTAACTTGCAAATGATTTTTTTGAAATCAGATACCTATATTTATTATATGTTTTATTTTATATTTTAGAAACTGGCATTAGAGGGTTAAACTAAAGGCAACATGAACTATTCGTGAGCAGGGTTGCCAATTTTGCCGATTTATCGGCATTTTGCCGATTTTTCACTCAAATAAATGCAGAATGCCGATTTGCCGATTTTTGCCTCAAAAATTACGATTTTTCACAAAAATTACTAATTTTTTTTATCAATTGACACAAATTTCTCTAAAATAAGGAATCAAAAGGTTTAAACGGCGTTTACTGACGAACATAAAAAAATTGGCGGCTTAAAATCATTAAGACAATCGGCGGCTGGACACCGCAATGGTTTTCAATGACTTAGGTACTTGCATTCTTCTTCATCTTCGTACTGAGTAGTTGTTTATATTTTAAAGCGTACACATGTGAGACGGAATATGGATAAGTATTTGAACAAACGAAAATGTATTTTACTTGAAGTGCGCCCAATAGATAGAATGATAAATCTTTGTTTTTTATAGAAAGCAACGCAGACGAGGAAAATGATTGTGCATCAGGTGTGCAGCAAGCACCAAATAAAAAACGTAAACCAAAATCGGAGTGGATTGATGGTGGCACGGAGTGTTGGGCAGAAATAAGGAACAACTTTTTCTTTTGCAAACTGTGCAACGTGCAGTTAAAAGCTACTTCGGGTAAATGCGACTTGATAACCCATTCTAAAACAAAAAAAGCATTTAACTGCGGCAAGTGCTATATCGACGCAAAAGAAAATAAGTGAATCTTTCAGAATGGAACAGAATGCGACCAAGAAGGCGGAAATAAGGCTGGCCATATTTATAGTAGAACATAATCTTTCCTTTGCTGTTGCAGACCATCTGACGAAGGTTTGCCAAAATTCATTTTTCGAATCACAATGTGCAAAAAATTTGACGCTAGGGAGAACGAAGGCTACTTCTATCATAAAAAATGTTGTTGGTAAAGCACAATTTTTAAATGTCTGCAAACTTTTAGAAACCAACAAGTTTTCTTTGTGTGTAGATGAATCTACAGATCTTTCAAACAACAAATCATTGTGCTTGAGCGTTCGCATGAGTTTACATTTTGAGATTCATGATTATTTCTTTGGATTGCTAAAAGTACATTTAGGTTGTGATGCAAAAAGCTTGCATGAACTAATTGTTGACCATTTCACAAAAAATAATATTAATTACAAATCCAACATGATAGGGTTTGCAGCTGATGGTGCTGCCGTAATGACAGGCAAACACAATTCTGTTGCTGAACTTTTTAAAAAAGAAATTCCAAATTTGTTTATAATGAAATGCGTTTGCCACTCATTGGCATTATGTTCATCCTATGCCTGCCTTCAACTACCATCCGAGGTAGAAACTTTGGCACGGAACATCTACAACTACCTTGCATATAGTTCTAAAAGATTTGGCCAGTTTGAAAACATTCAAAAATTGCTAGATCTCAATCCAAGAAAAATGTTGCATCCAAGCCAAACAAGATGGCTTTCACTTGAATCAGTCGTTGTAAGAATACTAGATTTGTATGAGCCATTAAAAATATATTTCTCGTTGATACTTCTAAAGCCATTTTAGAGAATTTAAATGAAACAAATAAAATATATCTGTCATTTTTGAAATATTTTCTCAACGTTGTTAATAATACCAACAAATTATTTCAAAAAGAATCAACGCAAATTCATAATTTATATACTCAAATGGAGGTACTTTTTAGAACCGTTTTAAGTAATTTCATAAAACAAGATGCTATAAAAGAGAATATTCATTTATCTGAATTTATGGACACTAATAATTTTTTGGAATATGATGAAGTATATTTAGGTTTATATGCAAAAGAAATTATTTCCGAATCAAAACTTCAGAAAAATGAATTAAACAAAATAGTAATCACTTGCATTCATTTTTATATAGAACTTGGAAATCAAATATTAAAACGCTTTAATTTTAATTTAAATTCATTTAAATCGTTAAAATTAATTGATCCTCAAAGAATAATGATGAAAAGAAATAATTCTTTAATGGATATTTTAAAAGAATTTCCTACTTTTATTTCAGAAATAGAAAGACAGTCGTTAGACTCAGAATTCAGAGAGTTAAATTTTATAAATTTTGAAGAAATATTTAAAGATACTGTTAGAATAAATTTAAAAAGTTTTTGGAAAAAAATTTCGGAAATAAAACGTGGGGATACCACTTTGGCATTTCCAGTTTTGTCTAAATTCGTTCAAACTATTATGGTTCTTCCACATTCCACAGCAAATGTGGAACGAATTTTTAGTCAAGTAAACGTTAACAAAACTAAAATTAGAAGCTCGCTTGAGAATGACTCATTGGAAGGAATTCTTTATTCAAAAGATTACCTGAAATGTAATAACACAAATTGTTTTGATACAAAAATTAACAATGACTTACTGAAAATGTGTGATACGAGCATGTACTAATTATAAGATAATTATAAATCTAAATGATCTCACTATAAAATACAATTTTTATTGCAAAAAAAAAGTGATACATGAAGTGTAGGGTAGATAATGGTCAGGGATGAACCGCCTTAATGTTTATCTTCTAGCGTTGCACGCGTTTCCATTGTTTGAATACATATGTACAGAGAGCAGCATAAGTGAAGGTACCCCAGATAATATCAGCAAGTTTATAAATTTTACAAAGTAAATATATATATATTTATTAACCCTTGTTTATTATTTTATTAATTTTCTAATCTATATACAATCCCAAACAAAAAAAATTGTAGAAAATAAGAAAATATAAGAATTATACTTAAAAATCTTTGGTAACTCCATATATATGCACAGCAAAAGTCTTGGTACTCTTTGTATGCTGTTTAGAAAAAATACGGCAACGCTTATTTTAGAACGTTTGTTTTTGTATTTATAACGGGACTTATAAATTAAAACTACTCAAGAATATTTTTAGAAACAAGTAGAGGAAAAACCTGAGTTTTAGTGATAAAAAAAAGAAATACAATGTCTCGTAAGGAATTAACAACTGAAGAACGCACTATCATTGTTAATAACCACAAAATAGGGAAATCTTATTCTGAGATAGCTATTATAATGAATCGAAGCAAATCCACCATCCAAAAAGTTATAAACCGCTTTATACAAGAAAATAGAATTGAAAACAAACCCAGAACAGGACGCCCTCGGAAACTTACTAGCAGGGAAGAGAGAACAATAGAAGCAATAATCAAGAAGGATCCATTTAAAAGTGCACCACAGATTGCCACCGAGTTATGTGAGACTCTTGAAAAAAGTATTTCTGCAGATACAGTACGCAGATCGATCAAAAGAGCTGGGTATAATGCACGTACAGCACGAAAGAAACCATACATTAACGAAACAAACAGAAAGAAGCGAATAGACTTCGCAAATTTATACAACAGTAAACCAAGTGAGTTTTGGCAGAAAGTTATCTTTTCAGATGAGTCAAAATATAATATTTTTGGATCGGATGGCCGCGCATTAGTGTGGAGAAAAACAAATGAAGAGCTCAATCCGAAAAACACAAGAAAAACTGTAAAACATGGAGGCGGTAGTGTAATGGTGTGGGGCTGTATGTCAGCTGCAGGTGTGGGGAATCTGGTGTTTATTGATGAAATTATGAATAAGACAGTTTATTTAAATATACTGAAGAATAATTTACGTCAAAGTGCTGAAAAGCTACAAATTTCAAATGATTTCTATTTTCAACAGGACAACGATCCTAAACACACTGCAGCTGATGTCAAGATGTGGCTTGCGTACAATACCCCACACATGCTTAATACACCTCCACAAAGCCCAGATTTGAACCCAATTGAGCACGTGTGGGATCATTTAGAAAAAAGACTACGTAGTCACCAAATTTCTAGTAAAACTCAGCTCAAAACTCTGCTCATGGCCGAATGGCTAAAAATATCTTCCGAGTATACAAAAAAACTTGTCGATTCGATGCCAAATAGGCTGAACGAGGTTCTTCGTCTCAAGGGATATCCCACTAGATATTAGGTATAATTTTTTTTTTACATTTAGGCCCTCATCGTACTTACCTCTTTATATTTTTCTAAGGTACCAAGACTTTTGCTGTGCAAAAACCATGAAGTTACCAAAGTTTTTAATTTAAAATTATATGTTTTTGTTTTCTGGAAGAATAATTTTTGTTTTGTTTTTATATTAAAGAATAAATAAATTAAAAAAATGATAAACAAAAAAAATTAAAAGCGCATCTTGTTGAAAATTTGGTAAGTTTATTTATTTCAGCTGCTGCATAGTGTATATATTATTTAAAGCTAATTGTTAAGTATTTGTGTTTGAGTACGTAATTCGGTGAATTCCCTGTTTATACATTTATTATATATTCTTTGAAGCTAATGTACAAGTACGTGTGCTTGTATACGCCATTCTGTAGTAATAAAGATAATTTCCAACGAGTAACATCGCATTTTATTTAGAAGCTTACAATCTCAGAAGTGGGATCGAGTACAGAAATTTTTTTTTTTACTTATATGAACGAATATAAATGAAATTTGAAGCCAGAAAAGGAAATAAAAGAAAATAAGGAAAATTTAAAAGAAAAGAAAACAAAAAAAAATATTTTTTTTAATAAACTCCTGAAGAAAAGAAAAAGTGAAAATGGAAAATAACAGCGTGTGCGGTACAGTTTATACATATGCGCAGCTACGCCTTTGGCTACAGAAGCTGGGGCTGTCATCAACGGGTACAAAAGGTGTATTACTGGCGCGTTTAAATGATGTACCATCCGATGTAAGAGGTGATTGTCCACCAACAAGCGAGTCGTCCAACGTAGTTATTCTGAATGATGCGGAAGAAGCTGAAAATGAGGGAGAAATTACAGATAATAATAACGATCGGTCTGCGGAAGAAGATAATGAGTGCAACCAACAAAATGATAGAGAGCTACAGCCAGGTGAGTGCGCAGATAGAAACAGGGGTGTAATGAAGAAAATGATCGGCCATGATTTTGTGAACGTGTTGAAAAGAGAGCTGGAAATAATAAGTCGGGAAAAGGAATTACTGCGACGAGAGAACGATTTGCTAAGAATGATAGCTGATTCCGAGAAAAAGCGTGGTTTGGCAGAAAAAAATATACCTTCTAATCAAGTGGAGGATTTTCAAGGTTCCCCCAATATGAAGATTTCGTTTAACACATTAAAGGATATTATTCCAGACTATGAGGGTGAAAAATTTCCAGAGGTATGGACAAGACAATTTAAAAAAATTTGTGAAGTCTATAATATTGATGAAGAAACAATGAAAACACTGTTGATGTGCAAATTAAAAGGGCAAGGCGCAGATGTGGCTACATTCCAATCCAAATTTTTTAGATATGATAACTGCAAACATTCTAGATGAGATGGAGGATGTTTTCCAGAGAAAAGAAAATAAACTAACGATGCGCAAAAACTTCGAAGCCCGCAAATGGAAACATGGCGAGACATTTTTTGAATATTACAGTGAAAAAATACGTTTGTCAAAGAAACTTGGCATCGAAGAGGAAGAACTCATAGAGCATATTATCGAAGGTATCCCTGACACCCAACTTCGGGTACAAGCCAGCTTCCAATGCTACACCGATAAAACAAAGCTCCTTCAAGCATTCTCAAAAATCGAGCTGAAAAAAAATGGTCGTCTGCAGGTGGGAGGTGAGCAAGGGAACCCAGAGAAGGCCAACTCGTTTCGATGCTTCAACTGTAATTCGCTTGGGCATTTCGCCGCGGATTGCCAGAAGCCAAAAAGGCCTATGGGAGCATGCTATGGATGCGGAAGCATGGAACATCGAGTTTCTAATTGCCCGGAAAGGAAGACAACTGTACAACTTCTTGAAGACAATGAATATGTAAGGTATTATAAGTTTTCTTTAAGTATGAGTTTAAAAAATAAATTTTCTCTAGAATGCTTAATGGATTCCGGCAGCGCAATTAGTTTTGTAAAGAAGACAAATATTTTGGCACATGTTGATTTGAATAACCTTTTGCATTGTAACAATTATATGTATTTTGGAATAAATGGATCTCGACTAGATATTCACGGCAAATTGAAATGTTTTGTCGATATTGGGGATAGGGTTGTGGATTTGGAAATGCTCGTCGTCTCTGATGAGACAACGTCGTACGAGTGTGTTCTGGGAAGGGATTTCTTGAGTAGGGCTGGCTTTATGCTAGTGTCACGTGATAGGGAAAGGGATGGGGATTGTGACCAGGAGGGCGATATGAGCTGTATAGAGGATTTTGAGAAGGCGATTTTGTCAATCGACATAGGAGTTACGAATGGGTTTGATTTTGTTATTGGGGAAGGTATTGAGTGTGATGTTGTATCAAGGCTCAATTGCATGTATAGTAATTATTATTTGAAACCTGAACGCCCCTCTAAGCCGGAGGTGTATGGCGAGATTAGATTGAATTTGAGCGATGATCGATGCTTTAATTGTAGACCTAGAAGGTTGTCGTATTCGGAAAGGACGGAACTAACAAGGCTGTTGGATGAATATTTGGAAAAGGGCTACATAAGGCCAAGCGAGTCGGAGTATGCCTCACCCATAGTTTTGGTGAGAAAAAAGACAGGGGACCTAAGGATGTGTGTAGATTACAGGACATTGAATAAGGTGACACTGAAAGACAACTTTCCGATTCCATTGATAGATGACCTTTTGGACAGGCTTTCGGGAAAGAAGTATTTTACGAAATTGGACTTGAAAAATGGATTTTTCCACGTATTTGTTCACCCTGATTCGGTAAAATTTACATCGTTTGTTACGCCTGTTGGGCAGTTTGAATTTTTGAGGATGCCTTTTGGTTTAAAAAATGCACCGTCTGTTTTTCAGAGGTTTGTTGGTAAAATTTTTGCTGATATGGTTAGGGATGACAAAGTGATTATATATTTGGATGATATTATGATCGCGACGATTAGTATAGAGGAGCATTTTGAAATTTTAAGGGAAGTTTTCATTCGATTGTCCCGTAATAACTTGGAACTCAGGAATGATAAGTGTGAATTTTTCCAGACTTCCATTAAGTATTTAGGTTACAATATAAACGGGGATGGTATAAGGGCTGACGATAGAGGTCTGAGGGCAATAGAGAATTTTCCGGTGCCAGATAAAGTGCACTCGGTGCAAAGCTTTCTTGGATTATGCTCCTATTTTAGGAGATTTGTGAAGGATTT
Source organism: Germaria angustata (assembly GCA_963681545.1). Classification (NCBI taxonomy): domain Eukaryota; kingdom Metazoa; phylum Arthropoda; class Insecta; order Diptera; family Tachinidae; genus Germaria; species Germaria angustata. The sequence continues at coordinate 69,075,698 of OY813002.1, forward strand.
TTCAATGTTGGCGAAACCTCTCTATGACTTGACTAAGAAGGATAGAAAGTTTGTTTTTGGGGAAGCTGAGCTAGGATCTTTCGAATTGCTTAAAAGGAAGCTTATCGAATCACCAGTGCTTGCACTTTACGACCCAAGGGATGAGACCGAGCTCCACTGTGACGCGAGCTCCATTGGCTTCGGAGCTGTTTTATTGCAGAGAAAACACGACGGCAAATTTCACCCCATTTTTTCTTTGACCTTGATGCTGAACAAAAAGGAAATAAATCCAAGGATTGCAAGATGGGCTTTGGAACTTCAAAATTTCGACTATGAACTGGAACATCGACCTAACAGCCGGATGCAACATGTGGATGCCCTTAGCAGATGTACTAATGTGTTGGTAGTTGGGTCTAACACGTTCGAGGAGAACCTGATCATTTGCCAGAATAGGGATCAGAAGTTGAAGGATTTGAAACAAAAACTGCAGGAGTCGGAGCATTGTTTGTATGAAATGCGGAATGGAGTGTTGTATCGGAAGGGTCCTGAGGGAGGCTTGCAATTTTATGTCCCTGAGGAAATGAAGGGCCACATTTTGTACAAGTATCATGATGAAATGGGGCACGTGGGAATGGACAAAATGTCTGACCTCATTCTTAAGAGTTATTGGTTTCCTAAGGTTAGGGCGAAGGCTGGTAGGCATGTGGACAATTGCATTGATTGCATAGCGTATTCCTCAAAGAGTGGTAAGAGTGAGGGATTTTTGCATAGCATACCCAAACCGGAAAATCCTTTCGACACGGTTCACATAGATCACTTTGGACCGGTGGACAACGGCAGGACGATGAAACACGTATTGGTGGTAGTAGATGCATGTTCTAAATTTGTAAGACTATATCCAGCACGTACGACTGGCACGGGGGAGGCTATATCGGCATTGACGGATTACTTTAGGGCTTACAGCCGACCCAGGTGTATTATTAGTGACCGCGGAACGTGTTTCACCTCGAATGACTTTAAGGATTTTTTGACGAAACACGGTGTCAAGCACATATTGGTGGCCACAGGCTCGCCGCAGGCAAACGGACAGGTGGAAAGGGTGAACAGGTCCTTAGGGCCCATGCTTGCAAAACTGGTGGATCCGGAAAAGGGAATTTTTTGGGATAGGGTGCTTGAGAAGGTTGAGTATACCTTGAACAACACAGTACAGAAATCTATTGGCCAGCACCCGAGCGTGATGTTGTTTGGTGTCGGCCAACGTGGTACGACAAGCGATCCATTAAGGGAATGTCTTGCGGAAGTTAGTGGTGTGAAAAGACAGGACCTTGTTGCAACGAGACTTGAGGCAGCTAGGAGACAAAGGAAATTACAGGATTATAATGAGGGATATGTGGACAAAGGTAGAAAGGCTCCTACATTGTACAGGGATGGAGACTATGTGATGGTGAGGAATTTCGACTCGACGGCTGGTGTATGCCGAAAATTAATTCCGAAATTTAAGGGTCCTTATCGGATATCGAGAGTTTTGAGGAATGATCGATATTTGCTCGAGGATGTTGAGGGTTTCCAGCAATCGCGTACACCCTATAGGGGTGTTTGGGCTGTTTCCAACATGCGACCGTGGCTTGGCGGGCCTTCGGGTTTGGGTGGTAGGAATGAAATCGGGTGATTTCATGGTCAGGATGGTCGAGTTGTAGGGTAGATAATGGTCAGGGATGAACCGCCTTAATGTTTATCTTCTAGCGTTGCACGCGTTTCCATTGTTTGAATACATATGTATATATTATTTAAAGCTAATTGTTAAGTATTTGTGTTTGAGTACGTAATTCGGTGAATTCCCTGTTTATACATTTATTATATATTCTTTGAAGCTAATGTACAAGTACGTGTGCTTGTATACGCCATTCTGTAGTAATAAAGATAATTTCCAACGAGTAACATCGCATTTTATTTAGAAGCTTACATAAGTAATAAAATTAGTTTAGAAATGTATAAAAACTAAGTACTTAGCTGACAAACGTCTATATTGTTATGTAGAAAAATGAACTTGTTATGTTTTTTTATTGAAATAGTTATATTTATGTTCAGTATTTAATGTTCAATAAATACTTTTGTTTTGTTTTTAATCAAAAAAATTTTTTATTTTAATATTATTTAGGTTGCCGTTTTTTTGCCGATTTTTAAAATGCAAAATACCGATAATGCCGATTTTTTTTGGAAAAAGTGACGATTTTTCATGAAATGTACCTGGCAGCCCTGTTCGTGAGACTAGAACAAAGCAGTGTCCACTAATGCCATGTAAGGAAATAGAGAAGAGAAAAGAAAGAGGCTATCATGAAATGTGATTTGATAAAGAGCACGAAATCAAAGACAATAAATCAGTGATGATATTTGTAGTGGAATTGTACTTTTTTACCTCCTTTCGATTTTAAAAAGTCCCCAAGTCCTTTCGACCCAAAAAAAGTACTCTCCGATTGAATTCACCGAATTCCTATGTTATGTTCTAAAGCTGAGTCCAGACACATCAAATGCAGACACATGATATACAAATACAACACTGCATTAAGTATGTTGTCGTTGTGTGGCAACTCTCTTTTCTGCTTTCTTTTTCGACTGGGTTTCATGGCATTTTTTTGTTATTTCTCTTTATGCTCTTTTCCGATTTCTTATGATTGTCATTTGATGTTATGTGCCCTTCATTCTTGCCTTTTGTGTGTTGTGTTGTGTTATTAAATCTTTAATAAAAAAGAAATATAAATTTGGTGAACGCGAAGTGTGCACGAACAAACAAGTGCATTTAATTTGTTTTCCGCGATGGATGGGTAAGTTATAATTATACATAAAATAGGTATAAAGATGTTTTATGGAGTATATTGCTAATATAGTTGGTTGATAAAACATCCTGCTTCGCTTGTCTCGACAACACAACCCGAATCGACAACACAACCAGAATCAGCAGTTTCCTGCATTGTGTAAGTTAATTAATATGCATTAATAATGCATTAAGTTATATTTTTGATTGCATTTTTTCAGCGAAACATCATCATCGTCGGAAAGCTCTGCATCAAAGGCAAAAAAGAAAAAACAAAAAACCCGTGTAACTACGAAAAGGAACCATTTTCGTGGGGAATGGAAGAGCCAGTTTGTGTGGCTAGAAAAAGATGATACAAAGCAAGGTAAGAAGTGCACTGTCTGCAACATGCAAATTGGAGCCAGTAAAACGCATATAGTAAGGCACGAAAATTCGGATTTACATAAGAGAGCAGTTGATGCTGCTAAAACCACACTAAAAATAACTACTTTTGTTGAGCCGGATTCAGAACTTACTATCATATCAGACGCAGCCAAAAAATTAGAATTGCGGTTATGTTTATTTGTTGCTGAACATAATCTTCCATTCTCGGTGTTAGCTCATTTGAGTGCCTGCCTAAAAGAAGATGCCACTGATTCTAAAATAATTAAGAAAATGTGCATCAACAGAATAAAGGCACAAAAAATTATAAAGTGTATCACTGGTCCACAAAATGCAACATTAATATCTAAATGCACTAAGGACTTTTATTTTTCACTGGTTTGCACACGATGTGCAAAAATCTTGCAGTAGTTATTAGAACATTCGACACGCAGTGTCGCGATAGATTCCTAGCGCTAGCTCCGGTCAGTGATTGCTCCGCTGAAGGCATTTTCGAAACAATTATGAAAGTCTTAGACGACAATAATATTCCAATTTCAAATTTAATTGCATTTACTGCTGACAACTGCTCAGTGATGATGGGCAAAAACAATGGCGTACAGGCAAAACTAAAAGAAAGAGTTCCGAAACTGCTTGTTAATGGATGTATTTGCCACAATTTGAATTTAATATCGATGGAAGCTGCATCCCAATTACCAAAGACAATTGACACGCTTATTAGAGCAATTAATCACCATTTTTGCAACAGTCCAAGTCGGAAGACGGATTTTGCCAAATTTCAAATAAGTTTTGGTGCAGAGCTGCATACAATATTGAAATATGCACCTACTCGTTGGCTTTCACGTCAGGTTAGCATTTATTTTATTCCTGAATATTATATAAGTATATAGTAACTGTTATTTTATAACTAATTCCAGGCAGCCATCGATAGAATAATAGAACAATGGACCGCGCTGACGTTCTATTTTGGATTAACTGATTTTGAGGCGAGCTACGGTAATGAGTCCATAAGTTTCATTGCCTCATGTTTAAATAATAGTACATTCAAAATGTATTTTTTATTTTTGTCTTACATTCTGAATATAGTTAATGGAATTAACTTAGAGATGCAATCTGAAGAGCCACGAATGCATATTTTTTTGCCGAGATTAAAATATTTATTCAATCACGTTGCGCGTAATTTTCTGAAAAAAAATATTTTAGATTCTTCTAAATATGTAAATGATATTGATATCGATTTTAAAGAAAATCATATCCCAACCGAAAATGTTTATTGTGGCTCTAAATGCGAATCATATTATGAAAATGGCAATATAACTCAAAATGAAATTCTTGAATTTAAATCAAATGTAAAAAAGTTTTACATTACGTTTTGTGCAGCTCTTCTTAAAAGGATTGATTTTGGTAACGAAATTTTGAATCTTTTAACAAAATTTTCTCCAGACCATGTTTTATCACGGGAAACGAACAATATAATTCCATTAATTTTAAAAATATTTCCGGAAAAAGAGTTTGAGTTGGCAGAAACAATCAATTCTGAATATCGAGCATTGGCGGAACATGACGAACTGAAGATATATGTCAAATGTTCAATTTCCGAATTTTGGTTGAATGTGGGGCAAATAAAAAATGAATTAAAGGAATTTATGTTCAGCAATATTTTTAGAATTGCCAAAGGGATTCTATCAATTCCACATTCGTCTGCCAACGTCGAACGCATCTTTTCGATCCAAAACTTAATTAAAACGAAATGCCGTAATCGGTTAGCTGTGGGTACTTGTTCTGCGTTTTTGCAGACAAGAGATTTGATTAAATCAAGTAATAATTGTTGTCATAAGTTCAAAATTGACAAAAAATTATTAAACCAAACTCTGTCCAATGACAGCCCACCTGAAGAGGAACTTTTAATATAAATTGTTTTTTTGTTATTATTAAGCATTTTTTTCTTGATCGCATTTACAAATGAATAATGAATTGTGTTAATTTTTTTTTAATGGGTTGTGAACAAAACCCCACGTTATTTTATATGTTATTTTTTTATTTTTTATACTTAGTAGAAGCATCATGGATACTTCTCTATTAAATATACACTTGAAGAACAACATCAATTGTTTTTGCTTTAAATTTACGATTTATTAGAAAAAAAGTACTCTCGAGCCATAAAAAGTACTTTGTGGTGAGTAAAAAAAGTACTTTCGAAAATTCGAAAATATCATCACTGCTATAAATATATACCCAGCGGCGAACACTGCATACCAAATTACATCTCTTCAGTGATGTTTGTCTCACTCTGTTTTCAATGAATGCTAGCTTACAAAGTGTGCAAGGGTAGTGTATGGAATTCACAAAATGAATTTTTCATATGTACTGTACTTATACAGTGCTGAAATGTTCCAAACATGGATATACATACATATGTATGTATGCACACATATATGTATGTATAAGTACATGTATTCAGAAGTATTGTACAATTCATGGACTTGTCAATGTTTTCATATAAATGTACATACATACATATATGTATATGTATTTATGTGCATGTGTTTTTTTTTGTGTCCCGTTATTTTTTATGTGATACTTTGTTTCATTTTTTATACTGTGTTCAGACATATACCATTATTGCGATTATCGCAATAAATGCCATTATTGAGCTCAATATTCCATACAAAATTGTAATTAAGTTATTGTGCAATAAGTACAAAATTGTTATAAATATTGAGTAAAACTGGATATGCAACACTGTCCGAAAGTATGTTCAGTGTTTAAAATTATCTACAATTTATCTACAATGACAAATGTCAACAAAATAAAGCAAAACAATAAAAAATGGCTAGTCAAGTTGAAGGCAAGTTTATTAATATTATATTTAAATAAGTAATTTCTTTTTTAAATAAATATATACATAGGTATAAGAATTAAAAAGAAGAGGACGAGCTGGAATGAGGCCAGTGAGGCAGCCCTTCTGGATATGTGGCCAAGCAAAATGGATGGGCTTCGTGGTCATAGGAAAAATGGCCACATCTATGCAGAGATGGCTGATGAGCTCAGCCAGCAGGGATACACTTGTAGCCCACGCGACATACAAGTGAAATTGCAGAATTTTACGCAGCGGTACAGGTATTTGCAAACATACATTAAAGAATCCTTCGGGTTTTACTGTTTTTGTGCTTTGTGGCAAAACAGTAAACATATGAAAATGAGTAAAAACTTTTTTTAAATTAACATTTTTACAGAAAAGAAAAGGCGGCGATGGGAGTATCTGGCGGATCACCTTCGACATGGTCCCACTATGAAGCGGTTCATCAAGCTATTGGTGGTTTCAAAGCAAACTTGTTTGCCGAATTGACGCTTGAAAGCATTGACGGTATGTGTTTTTTAATTATTGGCTAAATAATCTTCCAAATAATGGTTGGTAGCATAAGTCTAGATATGTTTGTGCATACATATGTAAATGTACAAACATGTTTTGAATACGTGCAATAAAAGAGTTTTTTTCTGTTTTTATATTTTATTAAGAAGTGCTTGTTTTTATTATTATTAGTAATTATAATTTTTTTGTTCATGTTGAAGTTTCCAATTCATCAATGGTACTGTCACCAGGAACATTATCGCCTGAATCGTCATCTCCATTACCGCCAGCATCGCCATTGTCACCTGAACCGAGTACGTCAGAACCTACAAAAAAGAAGCGGAAATTTGATTTTCGGGAAATTGTTTTGCAGAAGTTTGACACCATTTCAATGGAAATATCGAAACATTTAAGTCAAAGCGAGGAGAACGAAAAGAAGCTTATAGAAATAGAAAGTAAGAAGGTAGAAATTCTTGACGGAATCGCAGAAGATAATAAGCAGTTAAACATGGCTTTAATTACATTTTTAAATAAAAATTAAATAAATGAAATATTTGTGTGTCTAATTTTATGTTTTAGTTTTTTTTTAGTTTTTTATTTTTATTTTATTTCATTGGATATCAATAAAAATTTAAAAAATATACAAATAAAAATTTAAAAAATTGAGATATTGGTACTTACGAAAATAAGAACACAAATTTTGTCTTATAGCTTCAGCGGTTGGTTCGTTATCACCATTCGTAAGGTTATGTGTTGGGCTATCTCGATGCATTTCCAAATCTTGCAGATTTTCAAGCCACAGCTGATTTATGTGGTCATTTCTTTCGTTTAAGAAATTGTGCAAAACACAGCAAGCCCGAACAATAATTGGCGCGTTCCCTACTCGATTATCTATTCCCTTCCCGATACGGCGAAAACGTCCTTTTAGATGACCAAATGCGTTCTCCACCACTCGTCTGCACTTTGATAATCGGTAGTTAAATAACTTTTGGTCATCTGACAAGGCCATCGAAAATGCGTAAGGTTTCATTAAGCCGCTAGAGAATCTGAATGCGGAATCTCCCAAAATGCAAACTGGCATTTGAACGCTACCAATATTTTTTTTACTGGCTTTCAATATTTCGCTATTATCCAATACTTTCTTTAATAGGGATGAATTAAAAATTTGGGAGTCATTGCATCGTCCAGGAGCTCCAATGTTTATATATAAAAAACGGTATCTGCATATATGTACAGAATTTATATAACATTAAAAAGAATAAAATAATATATTTTATACCTGTAATCTACAAGAGCCAAAAGTACCATAGAATACCATCCCTTATAGTTATAGTAGTCGGTGGCGTCGTTTTCGCTTGGTTTAATTTCGATGTGGCAACCATCTGATAAATAAAGCGGAATTGTTTTTCATTTGTGGATTCTTTTATGTGCATATGTATCTATGTACGTGCGCCAAATGTACTTACCAATGGCCCCTAAACATTGTGGAAAACCAAGCTTTTGAAATCCGTCAACACATTCATCTACAAGTTCTTGCGTCGGAGGCAATTTCTTTATATACTGTGTGGACAACGCCTGCCATACTTCCTCACAAAATTCAATTAAAATTGTGCACACTGATGATTTTCCAACACCAAATAGCTCCGAAACCACTCTGTACTCCCCAGATGAACTGAGTGTGAATAAAGCGATAGCTACACGCTTTTGTAGCGTTATTGCTTTTCGCCACTTTGTGTCGACTTTATTTAAGTTCCCTAAGAAACCACACAGGATGTCAAAACTGGCACGGGTCATACGAAAATGCCTTTTAAAAAACTGGTCATCATTGGAATTACAATTGAATTCCCAAAATGTAGATTGGCGATTCTGTAAACTGGAAATGTAATAATCTATTTAAGCAAAATTATTCATATTTCACTTACCAATTTCCATAAAGCTCTTTGACTTGGGTTTTCCTCTAATAGCACAAGAAGCAAAAGCTGTTGCTTCCTTAAACTTTGCACAATTTCCAAATTTTTCTTTCTTTTTTTCATTAATAAAGTCACTTTGGAATCAAAACTCGATCGTATTAATCGCAACAGCTCGGCGTTTCTATTAAACAATACTAATTTTGTTTTAAAAGAATTTATATCCATTTTTTTTAAAATGGGAAACAAATTTTCACGATTAAAATAAAAACAATGTTGTTTTCCAGCTGTCAAAGTTTATTGGGGTAGCTAAATTCTGTATGTGTGAACAGTAAAATAATTTAGTCAATAAACCAAATATTGACTCAATAAAATGTGTATGTCTGAACACAGTATTATTATAAATCAAACGTTCCGCGGCTTTTGTCAAGTATTGTTATAAAATATCAAGTGTTAAAGGTAAGGATGTCAAAAAAAAAATATTATAAGAGGATTTAGTGCAAGAAATATAAGGCATTTAGTAAAAAAAAGAAATGAAAATAATGAACAGAAAACTAAACATTTTAAATCAATTAAATATTCTGAGGAAAATGTGATGGAAAACTCCGATTGCGATTGTGATGATTGTGATGAATGTGTTAATAGCGAAAGTGTGAATGATGTTAACCTATCTGAAAAGTTGAAATACTGGTACTTGAAGCATTATCCTAGCCGAAAATGTACGCGAGATTTATTGAAGATAATGTCCAGTGCGGGAATAGACGTTCCTCTATCAGTAGAAACGTTGCTGGGTACTACCCCGAATGTTGTTATACGAACAGTACCTCCAGGAACTTATGTTCATCTTGGCATAGAAACATTTATTTTGAACAATAAATTCTGGAAAATTTTTGTAACGTGAAAGAGAGCGGGGTATTTATGATTGGAACATATTTGGGAAGTAAGAAGCCCGATAATGCTAATGCTTTTTTGCATGATTTTGCCGAAGAAGCTAAAAAATTATTAAAATATGGGGTTTCAATACTAGGTAAAAGAATCGCCTTCAAAATAAATGCGTTTATTTGTGACGCACCAGCGATGTCCTTTATTTGTGGCATTAAAGGGCATACATCTTATTATGGGTGCAGCAAATGTGCACAAAAAGGTACCCGTATTGGTAATCATATCGCGTTTAGTATAAAGGTTGGACAAAAGATTACGGATGAAAATTTTTTTCGTAGAGATTTTGCCGAGCATCACCAATTATTTTTTATTGAAAATAAATCTGTTTTAGAAGAAATAGGAATAAAAATGGTAAGCCAGTTCGCAATCGACCCCATGCACCTTATTGACCTCGGTTTAACGAGAAAGCTATTAAAAATGTTATATTTTAATGAAACAAGTTTTAAAATGAATAATGAATTACGATTACAAATTAACCAAAAAATTTCAAGAGCAGTTTCGAGTATTCCATTGGAATTTGCAAGGAAACCACGATCGTTCGAAGATTTTAAAATGTGGAAGGCATCAGAATTCCGGTTATTTGTTTTATATACAGGCATAATAGTATTAAAAGATATAGTACCATATGACTATTATTATCATTTCTTATTGCTAACCTGTGGCTACAGAATTTTACTTATTGAGAAAAACTATAAAGAAAACTTAGAAACTGTTCAAACAATCTTTGAATATTTTGTCGAATGTTTTCCTCTGCTTTACGGTGAAAAATATCTGCGTATAACGTGCACAACTTGCTTCATGTTTGCCAGTCCGTACAGGAAGTCGGATTTATTCAAGATATATCAGCATATAAATATGAGAATTTCATGAACACTCTAAAGAGAAGTGTAAAAAATCCGAGATGTATATTGCAACAAATAAATAATAAATATAGAAATCAAAAAATAGTGATAAAAGACACTGAGAACAGGTATACTCAAAATAAATCAAACCAAATTGTACGGCACTACACCGACAAATACATTTTATCTGTTAAACACCCAAACAACTATTGTTGTATTAAGCCCTGTTCTGCTGTCAAAGTTAAAAGCTTTTTTATTAATGAAGAAAATAAATTGTATTTTAAAGGAAACAGATTCCCTGACTCTACATGTTATTTTAATGAACCGATGTCATCATTAAAACTAGGGATAGTTCAAACAAGTAATACGCCATTTGAAAAAGAAGAAACTTTCTCTGTTGATGAGATTTTATACAAATTTATTTCCTTTGAATTGAAAAATAAGCTAATTTTTATACCTCTGCTACATAGTTTCTAAAAGAAGAAAATGTTGCCCTTAAAGAAAACATTTACGACAACGTCATCCGAATTTGTTAATGAAGTTGGAGATGAAACATCCAAAATGCGACTAAACGAAATTGAAAAGAAAATAGATACCATTTTACAAAATCAAAACAAAATTTTAACAATATTAGAAAAATTGACAATCCAAAATTTCCCAAAGAAAGTATATTTTCCCATCCATAACACAGAAGACTTATCAGAAATTGAAATTGCTGCCGAAAAAGACATGGGAAAGTTTGTAAGTATTAGCAAATTTTGACAGTTAATTTTTTAAAATTTTATTTCCATTTAAAAAATAGTTTGTCTGATAAATCACATAAACAGATATACATATGTACATATATCAAAGTTTCTAACAATTTGTGTTTTAATTATTCAAGGTTGACATATTAAAACAAATTATTCATCCAAATGGGTTAGCTTCAAGTTTTACCCAAATTTTTGGAGATACCATAATAACAAATTACAATTATGATGGTGTCAATGGAAAACGCAGTTTCAAAGAATTCAAATCTTTAAATAGGGCAATTTTTGGTAAAAAGTTAAAAAATACTACAAAAAAATTTTTTAATACTAATCAGTTATTTTATTTTAGAGGCAAATTCGCGTGAGGGGTACACCGATAAAACCTATGTACAAGATATTCGTAATGCTTTCCGCTTAGCCAAAAATGGAATTTTTAAAAGAAATTACGATAAGAGGCAAAAAACAAAGGCAAATAATAATCAACTTGACATGTCTATGTGACAGAACCTGAAATAACTTTTTAAAATTGTTTTTATGATTTTACGAAATTCTTGAAAAATAAATATATGTATATACTTATGTATACTTATGTATATGTGTTTTTTCATTTTATAAAAAAGACTTTAAATAGGTTTACAGGTCCATAAAATAGTTGCAACGTTAAACATTATGAAAAAACGAAAAAAATTGATGAATATTTAAGAAAGCTCTCTACTGCCAATTTACAATGTGTGTACAAGACGTCTTCTACCTGGTCACAAAGTAAGCGATATTGAATGCAAGCTGCCTACTGCCTGCTTACAATGTGTTCGAAAAAGTGTACAAGACGTCTTCTAACTGGTCACAAGGTAAGCGAGATTGAATGCAAGCTGCCTACTGCCAGCTTACAATGTATTTTAGGAAGTACTCAGCCTTTACGTTCATTGGATGAACACTTCAGCATCTCGCTTACTTTGTGTAGAAGTGGAAGGCATTCACTCCACAAATGCGGCAATCCATTTGAAAATGTATACTAGGTTCGTGTATGAGATGGTGTGAATTACTGTCTCACATGTGTGCATCAGATCATCGCTTCTGTAATCAAAATTTTCGCCGCTGGGATAAAGATGTTCTACGTCCATATATTGTACTGTCAGTGCTTAATTTGCCGGTGGATTTTTTACTAAATCCATGTGTTTGAAAGAGAGTCTTTTATTTTCTCAGAGAACTTATTATTCTCATGTCTGATACTCATCTCGATACCCATGCATGTGTTTAATCGTGTGTGCCTTTGCATACATAAGTATGTATGGATGTGTGTAAATTTCCTAAACTAAAGAAAAAATAGCCGAAGTTCATGAATTAAATATAAATCCTAACGAAAAAACTTTTTGCAAAATGCTCATGAAGGTAAATAGGGGCACAAATGCGCGTTGGGAAGATCATGAAATAAGCTTTTCTCAAAGTATTTTTACAGATCAACCTCCACATACTTGTTCTTAAGAAATATTTTGAAATTAAACCTTCCGAGTCCTTCATCCCTTAGTAGATGGAGTAGCATTAAAAACTTGCAGCCTGGCAACAATTTATGTACTTATATACAATGCCCTCACAGAAATTGTTCAAAAGATGCAACCTTTTGAAAAAGAATGTGTATTAATTTTTGATGAAGTATCTATAAGGAAAGATTTTACATATAATAAATATGCAGATGTTATAGATGGAGTTGTCGATTTAGGATATAAACGAGTGAATGCAATGGGGTCCCAAGTTTGCGTTTTTATGATAAGAGGAGTTGTAAAAAATTGGAAGTTCGTTTTAAATTACTTTGTTACTTCCAGTTCAATAAAAGGTAATATACTAAAAAAACTTGTAGAGTCAAACTTGGATATTTTAAGAGAAATGGGACTAAATGTGCGTGGGCTTACTTGTGATCAAGGTCCGAATAATAGATAATGTTATGATATGCTCGGCGGATTCCGTGAAAACCCTTATTTTTTTATAAAAATGCCAAAATTTACATAATGTATGATGTACCCCATATTTTTAAATCGATAAGAAATGCTTTTATCAAAGCCGATTTTAAAACAATGCATGGCGTAGCGCGCTTCGACGTTGTTTGAGAAATATTCGAGCTGGAGTACGGAAAAGCAACCAAATTGACCAAATTAACAACGGTGCACATAAACCCAAATAATTTTCAGAAGATGCGTTTTGGCATAGCTGTCCAAACTTTGAGCAATTCAGTTGCTGCTGCAATCCAATCTGTAAATGAAAATCGCCAGTTTACACGAAGTTCAGCACCAGTAGCCACTTCAACGTGCTCTTTTATAAAAAAACTCGATAGCTATTTTGATTGCTGAAACAGCATGTATTTTAACGATGCAAAGCCCCTGAAGCGTGGCTTGAAGCCGAATAGCACAACTTGGCAATTACTCGAGGAGCTAATTACCTATATGAAACAGGTTGAATACGTAGGAAACAAAATATTTTCAATCGATGGCCTAATTCAAACTACGAGAGCTATTTTATCTTTATCGTCAGAATTGTTTGCGGAAAACTCAAATTTGATTTGCATTTTAACGAGCCATTTTAATCAAGATCCATTGGAAAACTTGTTTTCATATATGTATATGTATGTATGTACGTGCCAAGGGCGGACACTGCAAAAATCCTTCAGTCTATGAATTAAATGTCGCAGTAGCTAAACTATTATCTCTAAAAATAACGCAATTTAGTACCTCATCAAATTGTGCAAACGATGATGCGATATTTTTACCTATTGAGTTTCAAACAATTTTAGAAGATACTCAAAGAAGTGGAAGTACAGCAGAAAGTAGTCGCACGCCTGACGTTAATGTAACAAAAATATTGGATGAAAATGAAGATTATTTTAATGATTGTTTTGACTCTAACAATGTTCCAATAGAGTTAACATCAAGCCGATATTTTGTTGGTTATATACATAGCTCAACGAATAACTTGTGCTAAATGCCGTGTGTTCATGCTAAAAATTATGATACAGAAACAGATTTTGGAAGTTTGTGTGCTCCATCACACATAAGATTCACATAAAAGTTTTCGAAAATCTTTTTTCTAATTCCAAAGAAATACAAAACATAAAAAAACTATTGTTGAACAATGCGTAAATTGTACCAAAAATACAATATATTACTTTTGGTTTGACGAGAGTAACGTATGCTTTAATCACAGGATGGAGATGCTTAATTTATTAGTTCTTACACTGCTAAGAAAACATTCGTCGTGGGAAACATATAAATTCAAATCAACAAGCACTGAAAAACTCAAAATTTTAAAGCAATAAATAAAACCTATACTTTTGTAAATAAAATAATAAATATTTATGCTTTGCAAACTTATGTAAGCTCACGTTTTATTTATTTTATATGTACATACAGATATTGTAAGTATACAATTGAGGTTTCTAAAACAAATAATTATAGTTCGGTGCGAATCGACTTAGTTTTAATATTACAACAATAAAACACGTATTTTTACCCTACAATAACACAATCGGTCGCATTGGCTTTACGTAATTTATTTGCACATGAATTATGTCAAAACAAGAAACTTCCTTTAGCTATTTCATATATTTTATCGTACTTGACTGTGCTTTGAACAAGAAATATAAAACACACAAACAATGCCCCTATTGCGGTTCACCACTCAACTCAGTTTGGTCGTGTGAGAGTCAACCCAACTTATGCACAACCACACTCACTTTAGTTATTGCGATACACAATAACTAAAATGAGTTTGGTTGTGCATAAGTTGTGTTGACTCTACACGACCAAACTGAGTTGAGTGGTGAACCGCAATAGGGGCACAAATTTCTCCATCAGCATTACTACATACATACATGCATGTGCATGCTCAAAAATTTTGTGCTCTCTTTGTTTGTGGCTTCGCTCAAATAACAAACAGAATAGTTTTCCCTTGTAACTTCCCCCGCAACATTAATAAACGGAAAAAATTTTAGTATTTATTTAATGTTCTGCGTGGAACATCTTTGTATATTTATACAGCCTTATTCAAAAAAAAAACTTAATTGAGGCTTGAAGTTCACATTAGTTACCAAAGACTTTAAGGCTAACAAACCTATGTATGTTAAAAATTCCTATTCAAAAACAGTACTTTAGCTAGTGTATGCTTTAATAAATTTTACATGTTGGTACTGGCAACACCATCATTCTCTCTTGTCTCTTTATAGTTAACGATGCAAAACAAACGAGTATTACTCATCCGGATAGTCGGATATATTGATAATGTTTTGCATAGTTTTAATAAAAAATTTAATTTTTCGTTATTTAAGATGTAAATTAATATGTATAGTACATAAAAAACATAAACTAAATAGATTTATCGCAATGTAAAATAAATACGCCTATTTTTTTGTAAAGGTTTTAAACCGATTACTTGAAGAACGAGCTTTGTTTACTCGTTTTGGTTGTATGTACATCACTACAAAGTTTTGTATATTTACATTATTTTGCTAAGAAATATACTTACATACATACGAGTATGTTAATTATAGAAAAAACACCCTTAAAAAGCATTGGAAGTAAATTTCGTTCTACAGATAAGCAATGAGAATAATACCAGTGAAAAAAGGAAAAAAGGAATTACTTTTAAGTTATTTAAAACTTTTTAATATTAATATTATGTTTTTTGTTTTGGTAACCTAGTCTGCATTAGTACAAACGTTAAGTAAATTAAAATAAAACCAATTCCTTATTTGATTTACATTGCAATATTTGAACTAGAATTTGTTTTATTAATTTTATTTGTTATTTTTTGATATTACAAGAACTTAAAAGGATGTACATATGTATTTAAATAAATATTTCTAAATGAAAAACAAAATAAAATTAAGATATATATATGTATGTCAATATATGTTTTCCAATTATGTATTTTAATTTAATTGATTTTAAAAATATTTTTCAATAAATGCTCTAAGTATAGCATTTTCTTGTAATATTGCACGGCATCACCACCAGTTTTCTAAATTTTTATGTGGCAGACGTTAATTGCGGCACGTTCTAAATAACAAATTACATTGGAAAATAATTTTCACATAAAATAAAAATTAATTTTACCAATTCTGTTCATTAAATTTAATATATCAATTTTTTTTATTTCACAAATCCACACAATTTCAAATATTATCAATAATTTTGTTCACAAAACTTTGTTTGTCAAAACAATAAAATATTTTAACATCGCTTTAAAGTAGGTGAGTAGCTGCTTTAAATTCTTTAATGTTAACGTTGGTTTAAAGTACGTGTGTTAAGCTAATAATCGTTTTTGAATGAAACTTTAAGGAATTTTGCTTAAAGTTGGTTTACCAACCTGTGTTAAGTTTTTTTGAATAAGGCTGATAGTCTTTGACGAAATACAGATGGTTCGTTGCAAAGACAACAAAACCGTGATATTGGCGACAAACTACAGTGACGTATTACCGTTAGGAAATATCAAGGAGTCTGTGGGTTTGGGCTAGGCTTTCAACTTCTATGAAGAAAACTTCGGAAAGAAATAAAGCTATTTATAAGCCCTAAAAATAAAACATTACTCCTGAAGTTTGCTAAAGAATATATTTAAAAAAACCAAGATTTTTGGAATACGGTAAGTCCGTTTTAACTCAGATTTTTTTCAGAAAATACATTCCGGTTGTCTTTATATGTAGGTTCTGTATACAGACGAAAGCAAGTTCAATCTGCATGGGTCAGATGGAAGGAGGTTTGTTTGGCGGAAACCAAACAATGAATTTGAGTTAAAAAATACTAGAGCCACAGTTAAACATGGGGGAGGTTCTGTGATCGTTTGGGGCTGTATGTCTAGCGCTGGAGTAGGTAATTTAGTATTTATAGATGGAAAAATGGACAGACATGTTTACCTAATCATTTTAAAGAACAACGTCATTCTTCAAAAATCTCATCAGTTCCCAAGATATCCAGGGATAACGACGCCGCCTCAACTAACCGTCAAAACCGTTTTAAAATATTGCAAGATGACAACGACAAACCCGATGTATCCTCGAACAAAACCTCCAAACCACCACCAATCTATCTGAGAGAAAAGAATTCAAACACCCTTGTAGTGCATCTATACTAAGTTAAGGCACTGTAGCAATGTAAGAATTTTATTTACTATAAGACATTGAACTGGGAATTCAATTCCATTTTTGTTTACGATAAGAATTTCATTGTTAAAGCCTATCAGTTAAAATTATAAATTTTGTTTTTGTGTTTGGTCAGCATAAATGAACATTCAACTTTTTTTGTGGTGAACTGTTGGCATTGGGAATGATGTAATATTTTTTTATATTGGATATTTTTATTAATTATTTTCCTGTGCCATCAAGTTCTGGTTACTAAAAAGAAGAGAATTTGTCAAAATTACAAATTCCCGTGAGAACGCCAAATTCCCTATTGATTTACTTTTGTGCCACATTAGTGCTGACCAAGGAATAAATTAGTATATAAGTTGGAAGTTTTAAAAAATAAAATCAGAATTGAACTAGCAATCAATAAGCCTTTTTCATTTCTCAAAAATCTGCATTTTAATACGGGACTAAAGCGGCAGCAGTGCTCAGAAAATACTTACATTTATCTTTTTATTATTTTATTAAATGTATCACATGCTGATCCTGCCAAACTAAATGTTGATCCTACGAAACTAAAATTTAGGAGATCCTGAAGATTTTTTTTGATCCTGCGAAACTAAAATTTAGGAGATCCTGAAGATTTTTTTGATCCTGCGAAACTAAAATTCAGGAAATCCTGAAGATTTTTTGATTCTGCCAAACTAAAATTTTTTTTGGGGAAACTAAATTTTTCTTTTTGGCAAAAATAATCCTTTAAATAAAAAAAAATTATAATAGGAATTCTTATGACTACAAAGGAAGAAATCGACATAATTTTTGAAAAGTGGGAACAGCTACTTAAACAGGAGGAAAACGTACCCAGACCTGTTGGTACTTAATCACACCAACCGCCCCCAGAATATACATCAATTCCAAAAACAGCAAAAAAATTATCTCGGTCATTGGTGAAAATGCATTTAACATTGTCCCAATAAAACGTGGTAACATTGATGAAACAAAAATTCAAATATACATACATATGACGAAAAAGATTTCCGCAAAATGGTTACTGAATTTGAAAAAAAAAATAAAACAAGTTTATACACATACCAGCTTAAGTTGTTCCTGATGAAACAAAAGATGATCTCACCCTCCAATGATTTAAGGCAAAAAATGTCTCTAACATAATAAATAGGGAGAAGATCCCCCAACCTCCATTTCGCGTTGAACTAGAGCCAAATGATATAAATTTGAGGTAAAATGAGATTCTTGGAAAATTAAAGGAACCTGCATTTTGCCGATAACGCTTTGGCTATGACATCTACTGATAAGATGTTCAAAATAAGTTCAGGTCACAAGTTTTGCAAAAAAAGTTTGGTCAATTCGGTATGTTACATGAAAATTTATCGATTGACGAATGAATGGTTAAGTACTTTATAATGGGTAAACCTGTGCGATACGGATATCGTAATTGGGCGTTGACCAGCTTCGATGGTTATTGTTATGCATTTGATATATATTGTGGAAAAACTTCCAAGGCTACCACTGATCCTCTTGACTCTCGAGTTGTGAAGGATTTGCTAGCAAAAGCGCCAACAAAACGAGAAGAACATGCGGTTTACTTTGATAATTTTTTTTACAAACTTCGACCTGCTTGTAGACCTGAAGGGCCTTGGATACAGAGCTACTGGAACCTTGCGTGAAAACAGAACTAAACGGTGTCCATTGATTTCATCAAAAAAATATGGGTAAAAAGCCTATAGCTAAATACGACCATAAGATAAGATAAACGAAATTCTTATGGGTAGATGGAAATGTAATAATGTTTGCACGATTGGAACGAATTTCGATACTTTAGACTCTATGGGGAAAGTTAAAATATTTCCTTCTTCAAAGAAACAAAAAGTTTATGTAGACGTACCTCACGTGTTCCAAAGTTATAACAAAGGCATGGGAGGAGTAGATCAAATGGACCAGTCTCTAGGAATATACCGAATTGCAGTAAAAGGTAAGAAGTGGTGGTGGGTCTTGTTTACTTACGTAGTGGACATGATTATTTCAAATGCGTTGAGATTATACTGCATTACAAACCCTGATGATCGTGTTGATCAGTTATGGTTTCGCAGGCATATAGCACGCAGGTATCTCAGCGAAAAACATAACTTTTAGTATTTTTCTCGTTTTTTTACTTTTATAGTATTTGAAGAAAAGGGGGTTTAAAACTGATAATAAAAATTTAATTATTAAAATGGTTTTCATTTGTTCATTAATGGGTTAAAAAATTGTTTTTTTACAAGTGCAAGGACATTGAAACCTATCCATAAATTATTTACGTGAGTAAAAAAATAACAAATATAAATTGAAATGAATATTCCATTATAAATTTCATTTGTGAAAAATTTTTTTAGTTAAAAAAAATCTACATATATATATAGATTGGTGAAACCTGTCGCATATTGAAAAAAAAAACAAAAAGGAAAATGTAGTCAAATAAAGAGGAATCCGTTTTGTGCGACATATGTATGGGCCTGTATGATAGATATGCTTAAAGGCTCTAGCAAGAATTCCCATGTTCTCGAAGAAATGAAACGAGAACTCGAAACTATGGGTGGAATTTTAGTGTCGACGGAAGAAATAAAAGTCAAAATACATAGAGAAACCTCGGGTAATGTGGAATATGCGGCTAATGTTGAAACCCCATTTATTTCTTAAGCTAAGTGTTACTTATCTGTAAATATACAGTGGATCAATAAAGTTTTGGCACACCATGATTTTCAAGAATCATCTGCGTTTCATAAAAATAAATTATTTATCATGCAGACTTCCACGGGTTAATGCACAAACTGAATTTAAAATCGTTAACCTTGCAAATTGTTTCTTTGAAAATTCCACACATTAACATTAATAAACTAATAAAAAAAATGAAAATTTAGCAAGCCTGTTTTATTTGTTTACAATCATTTAGTTTTCATCACAATGTCTACGAAGAAAGTACAGCTATCGTTGAAACAAAAACTTCAGATTTGTGCAGAAATTAAAGAATGTGTTTAATGCTTACGAGTGTGGTTTGCTGTTTAAAGCTTTCCCAACTTCAACTATTACCAGTAAGAGGCAGCAAATTAAGGGATTTAAAAGCTCTAAGGAAAGAATAACGCTTGCATTTATCTGCAATGCAACCGGTGAATACAAAAATAGGGAAAGCAAAAAATCCTCGCTACTTTAAGAATAAAACACTGCCACTCAAATATTTTTACAACCGAAGGCTTGGATGACACAAGAAATATTATTAATAAATATTTTTTCGTTCAATGAAGAAATGGCTCGTAAGAACCGCAAAGTAATCTTGTTTATTGACAACATTGCTCCCCACAAGCAGACTGATTTTTCTCATGTTCGAGTGGAATACTTGCCTCCTAATACAACTCCGATAGCATGCCTCTTGACCAAGGAATAATTAGATCATTTAAAGCATATTATTGTCAAATTATAATTCGGCGGCAGCCGAAGGTGGAAGAACTATTGATGATTTTAAAAAAAGTATCACCCTTTTGACAGCTTTGCATTTAATAAAGCGTGTTTGGTGGCTGGTAAAACCAAGTTACATTCAAAACTGTTTCAGAAAAGTAAGACATTGCGACATTTTCATTGACTGTTTTTTTTATTACAGATTTTATTTTTAATGCAAGTTTGATAACGGTTCAATGGTACTGGCACCATTATCGCCTGAATCATAATCTCCATTACCGCCAGCATCGCCATTGTCACCTGAACCGAGTACGTCAGAGCTCACAAAAAAGAAGAGGAAGTTTGATTTTCGGGAAATTATTTTTGCAGAAGTTTGACACCATTTCAATGGAAATATCGAAACATTTAAGTCAAAGCGAGGAAAACGAAAAGAAGCTTATAAAAATAGAATAGAATATAGAATATATAATAGGAAATGTGATAATTTATTTAAGCAAAATTATTCATATTTCACTTACCAATTTCCATAAAGCTCTTTGACTTGGGTTTTCCTCTAATAGCACAAGAAGCAAAAGCTGTTGCTTCCTTAAACTTTGCACAATTTCCAAATTTTTCTTTCTTTTTTTTCATTAATAAAGTCAATTTGAAATCAAAACTCGATTGTATTAACCGCAACAGCTCGGCGTTTCTACTAATTTTGTTTTAAAAGAATTTATATCCATTTTTTAAAAATGGGAAACAAATTTTTACGATTAAAATAAAAACAATATTGTTTTCCAGCTGTCAAAGTTTATTGGGGTAGCTAAATTCTGTATGTGTGAACAGTAAAATAATTTAGTCAATAAACCAAATATTGACTCAATAAAATGTGTATGTCTGAACACGGTATTAGTATTTAAAAAATTTCAAACAATAAAAAATACAAATACGAAGCTTAAAAAATCAGTTGCATTAGTCCTCTTAGTACATACGGAAACATGCCTAGTGGTATGTGCCATTTTTTTAATTCTTGAAATTTTAAATTGCTGGGCATGTTTGAGAGTAAAGAGATTTGCTCTCTTGTTGACGACTTAGCATATTTTGAACACCTGCTGGCATTTAAATTTAAAGTTCTGTTTAACGGAAAATAAGATAACACAATTGTATCATGTGGCAATTATATGTATGTTGTTTGAATTCAAGCTCACAATTTTACTACGTGGTATATTTTTTAGGAAAAAGTTTAGACCTTGTAAAGGAATCAGACCTTCAACAGGCTTTAGACATCCTTGAAAATTCCTACATTGATTTTTCATTGCAGCGACGACTCTTCGGATGAAAGCATTGAAGAGGGTAAAAATATCCAACGGGGTTTTTTGTTGTAATTTGATTAATTTTGCCACTATTACTGTTCTTTTACCTGAAACTTAAATAGTAAAATAAGAGATGACTTGTGGCGCCAAATGAAATTTTTTCTCATGAAATTCCCACAGTGCAAAAATGTCAAAATTTTGTAAAACTTGGTACATCTTCTGAATATTTCGCTAAATATTTTCCGGAAAGCCATTACAAGGACGTGGTTACTTATACTAGAATGTATGTACTTTCATGCTACAACTGGTAATGAAATGAGCTTAACAGAGCCTGAAATTAAAAATTTTTACGGTTGCACAATAACGATGTCTTGTCTTGGATATCTGCAGATTAACATGTATTGGACGGAAGGTTTTCGGAATGAATTTATTGCGTCTGCGATGTCCAGAAACAAGTTTATGAAGCTGCGAAGTACAATTCACTTTGTTGACACAAGTAAAGCGCATCCGACAAATAATTTGTGGAGAGTGCAACCTGTAATTGACTTGATGAACAGATGATACCTTTCACTGGGAGGTGTCCGGTTTGGCAGGTGATGAGATCAAAACCACGTCCCGTGGGTTTGAAAAATTTTGTGTGTGCAACGTCGTATGGACTCATAGTTTATTTCGTATTGTTCCAAGGTGCTGGAACCTTTCCGGATTGTGGACTGGGCCACGGGACGTCAGTAGTTTTAAGGCTTACAAAATACTTGCCAGAGGAAAGTCATATATACTTTGACAGGTTTTTCACCACAATTCCTCTTTTGGAAAAGCTTGAAGAGATGAGATATAAAGCAAAGGGACTGCAATGACAAATGGTTTAGAGAAAAGAATCAGCCTTCCTGCTGATAAAAAACATGTCGTGTGGTGAAATAATTCAATTTGTTAAAAACGAAACAGTAGCCATATTGAAATAGAAGACCAAATGATGGAGTACTATCGCATTAAAAAGAAAACCAGAAATTGGCCCGCTCAAGGGGAAGATGCCAAAAATGCAAGGTTTATTTGTGTTTGGCAAAAGACAAATTATGCTTCAAAGAATACCACACAAAATAACTTTTATGTTCAAATTAATCATACATTATAATTATTTGATCTCATTTTCTTTTACCTGAAGTAAAAATATTGATTTTATGTTGAAAAATAATTTTCTTTTTGTTTAAATAAAACTATATAATTTAAAAATAAAATCTAAAAATTTGGTACTTCTTTCAAGGTTGTTCAACCAACATACACGATTGTCTTTTAAAAAAATATACAGAAAATTTCTAAAATATAAACTTTGTATTTCTGAACACGAGAATTGTATTTCTGATGAAAGTGAGAACTCGTCGGATGGCGCCGTTGATTTCAATAAACGTTTAGCTGCATGGTTTGTAGAGAGCAATGTGTCCAATGTGCATGCTAATAAATTATTGGACTTATTAAGCGACAAAATTGAAGGCTTACCAAAAGATATCAGAACGCTAAAACGTACGCCGACTGATGCTCCAACTGTCTCGTTAGCAGATGGAGAATATGCCCATTATGGCCTGAGAGACTGTTTGATAGATTTTTTGCGGGAATATAAAGTGCATACAAATATTTTAGAATTGAACTTTAACATCGATGGGTTACCAATTTCGAAAAGTTCGTTGAAGAGCGTGTGGCCTATTTTAGTGAATGGAAATGGGAAGGATTCAGTTTTCGTGGTTGCTACTTTTTGTGGACGGTCTCATCCCAATGATGTGAATAAGTTTCTGGCACAATTTGTCGATGAGTTGAACGATCTTCTCCAAAATGGATTCTCATACGAAAACAAAACTTTTGTAATAAAATGTCGAGCATTTATTCTGGATGCACCAGCTAGGGCACTTATGCTTGGAGTCAAAGGACACGCTGGCTACAGTTGCTGCACAAAGTGCGTTCAAAGGGGCGAACGGAAAGAGAATCGTATGATATTCCATTATCAAAACCATCCTTTGCGCACAAATATAAATTTTCGGCAAACTGATGTCAGCATCATGTCACAATCAGCAAAGTTCTTTGGAGATTGAAAAACTTCCAATCGACATGATCCAAGTATCCGCTCTAGATTTCATGCACGTGGTGTGTTTGAGTGTAATGAAGGATTTGCTTGGATCCTGGATAAAAGTTAAAAATCGCAATTATTCTTTGCAACAAAATGATATACGAAAACTAAACACAGAATTTCAAGCCATTGCGCGTTACATACCAAGAGACTTTTGTAGGAAACCACGGGATTTAAAAGAGATAGGCCGCTTCAAAGCAACGGAATTCCGTCAGTTCCTTTTGTATACAGGCCAGGTTGTACCAGGTTGAGCGAAGAGAGGTACATTCATTTTTTGCAACTTAGTCTTGCAATGCGAATTCTCCTCAATGCTGAAGATTGTGTACAAAATAACAAATGCGCAGAGGAGCTGATAAAGGATTTCTTACTCAGAGTCCCTGTTTTATATGATGAGTTAATGTTAACATATAGTTGCCACTGTTTGAGTCATTTAGCCAGAGATTCCATGCACTTTGGATCCCTAGAGACAACCAGTGCTTTCAAGTTTGAAAATAAATTAAGAAACTAATGAAGAAAAATAATAATGTTCCGTCTCAAATTTACAAACTTGTTAAAACCAAAAACTTTTATTTATCATCTATTGCACCTGACAACTTTTATTTAGTACAAAAATCAATTTTCAAACTTATTTCCATATCAAGATCTGCTGATAACGAATTTGTACTTCACGGGCTAAGGGTACAAGACTTGCATAACTTATATGATAAGCCGCTTCAATCATTGCTTTTTAATATTTACCGTGCCGAAAATCTTAGTTTTAACGAAGCACCAGATCACCATACGCTTGACGAAGTAACATCAAAAGTTATATGCTACTACACCAGATCGTCTTATATATTTGTGCCACTCAAAGCAGATCATGTCGCAGAACAATTTCAATTACATCATCGACACCATTAATGATGATATCGCATCCCCATAAACTACTATTTATGTGATGGAACCAAGTCCAAGCACAACAACAACTTCTTTGGATAGTGCAACGTCGTCTGGTAAGATATTTATTTTTAAAGGATACTTTTAATTTAACACCGCAACACTTTTCTCATATTTGTTTTATATTATTTTCGGCAGCAATTCAATCATTAATCATCGACGCATGTCAAAAGGCTTTTGAAAAGGTGGAGGAAAAAAATGAGCTAATATTGCTGCGCCTAACAGAAAATATTGAGGGGATGCGCAAAGAAATCATTGAACTTAAAAAAGCAGTATCACATAATAACGCTACTATTATACCAAGCTAGCCGTTTGCTAATATTGAAGACTTCCTCAATTTTGAGAAAACTATACTGGATGATATAGATAAATTTTCCTTGCTGGTAAGAATTTACAGGTCTACCACGCATTCCGATCGAAATGGTTTCAATTCCGTATTTAAAATTCCGATCGAATTTGTTTAGAGATGCTTCAGATCCATTGTCTTATCCCAGTGCAGTGTAAGTACAATAACTAACATGATTTTAAAAAATTAATTTTTTTGTTTCAGTTTTGTTAGTTACTACCGACTTAACAAGGAAGCTTTTGTTATTATATTGGACAAAATCAGCCAACATCTGCCATGTTCCTCAATATCCCCAGCAATGCAATTATCCACCACACTCCGGTTTTAGCTACTGGTGCTTATCAAGGAGTAATAGGTAAATATTATTTAGTATTTCCTATTAACTTTTAGTGAATATCTATAATTGCAGCTAAGGACATTGATATTTCACTGGGGAGAAGCACAGTTTCAACAGTAATGTGGAGAGTTTTGCACGCAATGGAAAATATCATTTGTCCACAATGGATAAAGTTGCAAATGACATCAAATGAAAAGAATGATTCCAAAGTTAATTTTTTTCAAAAGTGACAAATTCAAGGCGTCATAGGATGCATTGATGGCACCCACATTAAGCTTAATAAGCAATCACAAGATGAATCACTTTTTTTAAACAGAAAGGGGACATTTAGCATCAATGTTATGATCGTAAGCATTTTTTGTTTTTTAATTGTTAATATTGACATGAAATTATTTTCAGATTTGTGATTACAGAATGAAAATACTTGCTGTGGGTCTTGCCATGACGCGTTCATATGGCAAATAAGAAGTGCCAGAAACTACTTTTTAAACCAATACATTGAAGGGGATACAAACAAATTCGTCCAATTTCTCGTTTACATGCTTCTCGAAAAACTACAAAATCCGGAAATTCTCGAAAAAATAGAAGAAAAACAATCTGGAATTAAGAAAAACAATCTGGAATTAATTCTCAGCTATTGAAAAAAATTAAACAAAGAACATAACGGGCCCGGAGATAAAAATCCCATAGATGAATGCTTCCAAAAACAAAAAAGCGATAGTGCTGGAGAAAAGATTTTCAGAAATTATAATGTCTAAACTATTAGTTCACGAAAGTATCTGGTCTTCTGAAGAAAGTGACACCAATGTGTCATATGCAGAAACTGAACAGTCAGTTGAATAATTTGTTGAAGATGACAGTTCATCGGAAAGCAATGACGCCTCAAAATACAAATTAACTGAAAATATTGACCTTAAAGTAGCAGACTACGTGCTAGTTAATCTCCCTCAACAGTGCAAGAAAAAAGTTTATTACGTTGGTGAGATCACTGAAATTCTTGGCGAATGTACGTTTACGGTAAGTTTCTTTCGAAAACTTCATAACTATTCATCTTTACTTATAAAGCCTGAAAAAAAGATATATATCAGTAGTTTCGAAGAGCGAAATAAAACTAGAGCTACCAATTCCCTCGAATCTACCTTCAACTTCCAGCAGTCGGGCTAAATATTTATTCGAAGTAGATTTTTGTTCTTATTATATTAAATAATAATTTAATATACATACATATAATAGTTGTTTTACTTTTAAAGAAAAGAAATGTGTTGATTTTTTTTATTAATTTCATTCAACTTATAAATAAATACTGAATTACTTCATAACCTGTATCTAATTTTTTGATTAAATGGAGTTTTTACTTCACCATCATCTTTGCAAATGTAGGCGACGAATGTGTCCCGTCAGTTGCCGCAGCTAAAAATAAGTAACTAATACTAATTTATCATAAGTTTTTGATACGAGTTTTTATCATTCATTATCTAAGAACAACAACCTGCGACAAAATTTTTTATATCTGTTGAATAAGTACTTAGATATAGAGCTTTAAACAAAAAGTGCCGAACTGCCCCAGTCTCCTCTATCCGATTGTAATTATTTCAACGACTTTATTAAAAATGTGCAAATTTTTTGACGAGCTAGATGATATTTGAGGTAGTCGGCTTGTTGAAAACTTCATCATAGACGAAAGCTTGGATGATTCAACAACAGATGACGCAAACTATAAAGAAGCAGAAATTGAAGAAAGCTTGTCATCCAACAGCTTAAGTAAGGAAAATGAAAATGTACCTTCCACCAGCAGAAAAGGAATATACTCCAGGACCGCTCTTTCCCATATAATGTCAATGCAAGCAGAAATTCTTTGCTTTTAAGGAAAGAGAAGTGGAGCTATGTGAAACGGAAATCCAAAGTAATGAAAAATTTTAAGTTATAGAGCTGGAGCTGAAGTACAAATGAATAGAATATGTATTTATAATTTTTTTTTTATATTTTACATGTGTATTTAATTACGTTTCAAAATTGTTTAACACTAAGAAAAGTTTTTATATAAAAATTTTTTATTTAACATAATTGTTATTAAACATACTTTTTATTTAAACATACTTGTTATTTGATAAGAATTATGATAAATGAAAATACATTTACACAAAATCTTTCCTACCACTTAAACATAAACATAATTAAAATAAAGAAAAATGTCAATAACAACTTAAAAAAAAAAAACTGTATGTCCAAATACAGTACGAAAAGTACTTCATGATGGTGAGTACAGCAGTTGTGTTCCACATAAGAAACCATATATCGGCAAAGCGACTTAAATACGCCGAAGAGCATCGAAATAAGTTGAACGACTTTTGGTACCGAGTGGTTCTTATGGATGTAAGCAAATTTAACATATATGGAAACGATGGCAGATGTAGGGTGTGGAGAAAGCCAATGAAGAATTTAAAGAGCAAAATTTGTGTCCAACATGAGGGAGGATCTATATTAGTTTGAGGATGCATCAGCGCTGCAGATAATTCAGATAATTCATTGCAAACATAAACATAAACATACGGCACATAATACTAAGTTATGGGAGATAAGAGAGGAAGATAAGAACGAAAGCAGAACTCGAAACTGCTTTGAAGGAACAATGGGAAAAAATTCCACCCAAGGTTACCCAAAACTTAGTCGATTCTCTTCCCAGAAGAGTAGAAGCCGTTCGCCACTAAGCCTCACATATATAGTATGTGACATGGGGGTGTTCAAAAAAACTCGTGTCACATATATGGGACGCATAATTAACAAAATGTATTAAGTTTTTATTTCATGATAGTTTGTAGGAAGTAATTTTCTTGTATACTTGAGTCTCTGGCAAGGTGTGAAATGTATATGAGTGCGTTTTGTGAATACGCTAAGCAGTTATTTTAAAATTTATTTTTTTAAGGGTATTCCTCGAAATTATTGTTACTTATGTTCTAATATGTATGAAAAGTAACTTTAAGTGCGCTTTTGATTGTTCATTCGTGTCACAGTATCAATAGAAGAAGTTCTGTTTTGTAAAAGTGAAAATACTGATATTATTATTAACAATTTTCATGTAATTTTTTTAAAATTTAGAAATATTTAATCAAGCTATATACTCTTATATAAAACATACATTGTGTATTTTTCATTGGTTGTATGGAATGGAGCGTCTTAGAAAAAACCGAGTAACAGAAAAGGAAATTATTAGGGCTATTTTGAATTCTAGCGAAAGTGAAATGGATTTCGAAGACTCTGAAAGAAGCTTTGCTCCAGATAGTGAGAGTCAAGATTTTGTAGAAGAAGATTGCTCAGAAGATGCTAACGTATTCGAAGAAGCCGATCGTAATGAGATCGTTGCAAATGAATCTGATTGGATTGATTTTGAGCCCGAAATGCAAAATATTGAATTTACTGGGGAAGAGAAAATATCGGTTAGCCTACCGCCTAATGCAAAACCAATAGATTATTTTATGCAGATATTTGATGACGAGCTAGTAAAGAAAATTGTTTATTGTACAAATGCACGAGCTGACTATATATCTAAAAATAAGAAACTAAGGGCAAAATCTAATCTTCTTAGATGGAAAGATGTGACCGCTGAAGACATATAAAAGGTAATTGCTTTGTGTATTACAATGCCCCTTAACAAAAAAAACCGGAAATGAGACTATATTGGAGCAAAGATTCGCTTTATTCTCAAAATATTTTCGGAGCAACTATGAGCCGCATAAGGTTTGAAAATATAATTCGTTGCATGTGTCTTTATTTCCCTGAGCAATGTGATAGATAGTAAATCATATTCTGCAAAATATAGAAAAAATTTACAGTCCTCCGCAAAACTTATCTTTAGATGAAGCCTTTCTTTTGTGGAGAGGAAAGCTTTTATTTCGGCAGTATATTCTTAAATTTGCTTATTTATACTGGAAAAAATACCATTTCTAATGAAAAAGGACACTCATTTGGAGTTGTTGCTAATTTAATGCAGAATTATTTGCAAAAGGGGCACACACTTTATACGGACAACGTAGATCTGTCTGGATATTTATTGTGTAATAAAACAACAATGTTAAGAGCAAATAGAAAACGTAATACCATATATGTACATACATGTCATAAAAAGTAAACTAATCAGAGAAACAAAAGCATGGAGGAGTAACGCAAAAAATGTTATTGATTTAGAATGGAAAGACAAACGGGACGGTCTCATGATTTCCACGAAGCATAATTCAGAGATAGTGAACACCACATCAAAGAGAGGAGTAAGTACTTTAAAAACGAAAATGGTTGTCGATGATAACAAAAATATGTCAGGTATCGATCGATCTCATCAAATACTGTCATATTACGCCTGCCCCAGGCAATAAATTGCTGGTATATGAAGGTGTTTTTCACCTGACATGCCTGCTGGTTTTATAATAAAATAAATATTGATAACCCATTGACACTATTGGCATTTAGAGAAAAGATTATTAAATCATATTTGGCTGAGACTCCGAAAGAAAGATCATCCCATGAAGCAACAGCCAGTACTGCTGCTGATGGTCATTTTCCAGACGTTAGTTCTTCAAGAAAAAGATGCCGGGAATGTAGCAAAAGAGGGTGACATAATTGGGTTATGTTCATACCCATGCTTCAATATTTGGCACAACCAATAAAGTGTACATATGTATGTATAAAAACAAAATAATAAAAAAAATATATATATATATATAATAATAAATTTTAAGAAATTTGTGTTTCATTGATAGATATCAAAACATTTAGTGACTCACATACTTATGAGACACAGAGTCTTCACAAAACTAATGTCACTTATATGTGACTCTTGCGTGTCACAAATAAGTGACATTCATGCCCCTATTGCGGTTCACCACTCAACTCAGTTTGGTCGTGTGAGAGTCAACCCAACTTGTGCACAACCACACTCACTTTAGTTATTGCGATACACAATAACTAAAATGAGTTTGGTTGTGCATAAGTTGGGTTGACTCTACACGACCAAACTGAGTTGAGTGGTGAACCGCAATAGGGGCATCAGTTTATTTTAAGAAAATTGCTTAGGCCCCTTTCAGATTAGGCAACTTTACTTGCGCAAGTCTTGTGGTTGCGGGTTTGAGAGGAAAGGTCGGTTTGAAGGGGAAAGAATTGCCGAGATTTGAGTACTGACTTGCTTGTACTTGGCAATTCTGTTTTTGCTGTCATTCTTGTCTTAGGATATTTATTTGTTTTTGACATTGTCTTTTCATTTCTTCTTCAGTGTGTTGTCTAATTTTGTGTTCAGAAAATTTTATATTTGTTAACAAGTGAATAAAAAGTTAAAAATTATGAGAAATTGGAAACGAAATGAAACGGAACAACTAATCAATTTAGTTGAACACAATGAATGCATTTTTAATGTTCGTTCATTCTAATATTTAGACCACAATAAAAAGGCGGAATCATTTAATGAAATGTTAAATGATATGAAAAAGACAGACAGCACTATAACCATAGAAGAAATAAAACGCAAATGGAAGAACCGATAGTTGAGACGCCTACGAAGAGATTTATCCGCCGCCGCCGATGATTTCTCATCGACTTCAAACTCTGCATTCAGCGCTGATTTGTTTATTTATCCAAAATTCTTAATGTAGTGCGAAGGTCCCAGGTTCGAATCCTGCCGCAGAACTCTGGCAGTTTGTGTTTGATAATTACAGGGAGCGCACAACAAGTAGAGCTGGCAAACCATCGATAGTACTATCGATAGTATCGATAGTTTTGTTTGCACGGCACTATCGATGGTTTTTTTTTCGATAGCGATACTATCGTTTAAATGTGTTTTTTTTTTTTTAAATTTACATAGTATTTAGCGGCGGCATAAAGTTAATCAGCATAGATTTCTACTTGCAAAACATCGGTGACGCTGCAATTTTATGTAAGTAAAAAGTTTAAAAATATAAAAATTTCTAAATAACTTTGTTTTTTCAGCTGAATATTTTTAGAAGTGGACGTATCTGCATATATATAATGGAGAAATATCTGCAAAGACCAAATGGTAATTAAGGTGATTTTCTTTATATTAAAACGAAAAATTGTACATACATAAGTATGTACATTCGTACATACATACATATGTATGTATGTACATAATACTAACTGATTCTCACCTACAGAAACTAACAATGAAAGTATTGATGAAGACAGCGAAGACAACGAGCTGGAAACAGAAACTGTTTCATTTAAAAAGAGACGCCAAGGAAATTCTGAAGTTTGGAACTTCTTGCAAAAAACAAAGGGTAATAAATATGCTTAATGCCGGTTATGTACAAAAACGTACAAAACTAGCGGGAACACATCCAACCTATATGATCACCTAAAACGTGCCCACCCTTCCTATAAAAAAGTGTCGAAACAACCAAATATACCAAATATAGAAACCTTTTTTAGGAAATCTGAAACCTACGAGCAAGAAAGCGAACGTAAAAAACAACATGATAGTGCTTTAATGACTATGATTGCCACAGCCGTTCAGCCATTCGGTATAGTAGAGGATTCAGGTTTTCGTGATTTTGTCAAATGCTTAGATCAGCGCTACGTTTTACCAACTAGAAACACCCTTAAGAATGTGATGATGCTAAATCTATACAATAAAATGAAAAGTAAGCTGCAAAGTATACTAAATGATTTGGAATATTGCGCTCTTACAACAGACTGCTGGACGTCTCGCGCAAATGAGGGCTACCTTACCGTAACTTGCCATTTTGTAACAAAAGAGTTTGTTTTGCGATTGTCCACAAATAAGCTTCTTTGTGCTACCAATCACAATGCTGAAAACATAGCAAATTCTTTGCGCCTAGTGTTAGATGAGTGGGGTATAATGGAGAATGTGGTTTCAATAGTGACCGATAATGACACTACCATGGTGAAAGCATGCGACTTACTTCAAAAAAGAAATCTAACTTGCTTTGCACACACAATTAATCTTGTTGTACAAGATTGCTTACAGCAAGATTACATTAAAATTGTATTGGGAAAATGCAAGAAAATTGTGATTTATTTCAAAAGTAGCACGATTTCTTACGAAAAATTCAAAGCTGACTAATGGAGAGAGAAACCATATAGCTTAATTCAGGAGGTACCCACACGTTGGAACAGTGCTCTGAGAATGGTTGAAGAATTTTAATAACAAATAATTCAATTTCCAAAGTACTTTTAATTACGCCAAAAGCTCCACCCCCTTTAACGGCAGACGACGTAGAAGTTTTACACGATCTAAAAGAATTGCTTACGCCGTTTGATGCAGCTACGGTTCAAACCTCCTCGAGTGCTTCCGTTACCATTTCCTTAATAATTCCTCTTACGTGTGGCCTTTTTAATACTCTTGATCAATTAAATAGTACCTTAAAGACTCCTGAAGGCCATCAAGCTCGTAATTTTCTGATTGAAAGAGTGAAAAAAGGTTATTTCCCTACGAAGGTCGCACAACAAGATTGGGAACATTGTTAGATCCTCGTTTCAAAAAAAAAGGATTTCTTTTTTCAGGCAACGCAGATATTGGGACACAGTTTTTGCAAAATGAGCTGAGTGGCATGAGTAAAATGGTCACTATACGGTACGATAATGCAGAACCGTCAACTTCAAAAAATATTCAGAACAAAACGCAGCCAAAACTTTTGAAATTTGTAGAAGACAAAATTGCCGGTAAATTAAGGACTAACCAAGTGGATGCAATTATTTCTCTTAGGCAATATTCTGAAAATGCAAATTCACCATTAGAAATGGACGGTGCTCAAGTTTGGCACTGTGTAAACAAGACTTGTGACACACATCATACAAGTAAACTGCACAAATTTTTATTTTGAAGTTTAAGCGAAGGCAACAAGATGTGTAAATATTGCGCTATTTTATTGCTTGCAACAGCAATAAAAAGAAAAAAAAAAGAAAGCCAAGAAAATAAGACGCTTATGGTGTAAAAAGTGGTGGCCAAATACCTCAACGTCAAGGCCAAACGATGATTCACTGGAATTGCTTTTCTTAAAATGGTATCCTGTTTCTTTATTAGCGGTTCTACTTTTATTAAAAGTTCTTCAAAAGATTCTTTGGTCATCCTCACATAGTTTTTAAAATCACTTTGGAAAGAAAATTGTAACTCTTTTAATAATTTTTGCTGTCCTAATTTTTGGTTTTTAACTTTCAACAAATCGCCACACAACTGAACATTTTTAACATACACTATACAATTTCACTGCACAGTTTTACAAACTTGAGCAAATATCACCGTTTTGATTTTTGCTCAGTTCACTGCGTAAACAACACAAACACCGCCATACACCACACAAACGCACTGTACAGTGGCAGACTTGAGCACTGAACTTGTGTAGTGTATGGCCGGCATAAGCAAAGCTATAAAGAAGGTAGAGAGGGCGTTACCAATAGACGCAATAAACAAATATGAAGTGCTACAAGCTTTGTATAAAAAGTATCCCAAAGTCTCGAATAATGTAGCTAAGACACCAGTATGTTCAATCGATAATATGCTGGAAAACATTAAGGCAGTCCACGAGTTTTATATCCGAGATGATATAAGTGTTCAATCTCCCGGCTGGAAGGATACTTTAATCTGCAATAAGCAAGTAGTTGCAAAGCGATTTATGATTGTAACTGTATCAGAAGCTTATCAAGTGTACAAAATCGAGGTCACTTCAGAATGCCTTTGTAAATCACAATTTTTTCACCATCCACCCAGTCACGTTAAATTACTGGAAAAACTTCCGCACAATATGTGTGTTTGTAAATACCATGCGAACTTCGCATTTTCGCTAAGGGGATGCGCTAAAGCTATGCCTCTGTTTCCATCTCATTTTGAACCTTTTTTGAGATTAACATGTTGCAATGTTTTTGACGAGAAGTACATACATGGTTAGTGACTGTGAGAAATGTATACGGGATGTAACACATGATTTGGTGCCTATATCTTTTTTAACCCAAATGGAAGAAAATGTTAAATGGAGCTATTGGAGAAAAGTTGATGATCGCTTAACATTAAGCTATACCAAAGCTCCATTAGCGGATTTGTTACATGAACTGGAAATTCAGCTGCCAGCTTTTAAACTTAATTATTTTATAAAGCGCGCTCAGCAAAAATATTTTAATGACAAAAAGAAAAATGTACGTGATGATGAATTAATTTTGCAACTGGATTTTG
The DNA here is from genome assembly GCA_963681545.1 of Germaria angustata. Classification (NCBI taxonomy): domain Eukaryota; kingdom Metazoa; phylum Arthropoda; class Insecta; order Diptera; family Tachinidae; genus Germaria; species Germaria angustata. The sequence goes on from OY813002.1 coordinate 69,110,423, forward strand.
CAGAAAACTATCGATTGATCAATCAGAATGAGATACAAGAAGCTCACTTCAGCTACCAACAAGTTACCATTTTTACTTGCGTTGCATGGCTGCGAGGTGAAACTGAATCTTTTGCTGTCATTAGTAACAAACTAACCCACAACAAATATGACGCCTATTGTTTCTTTACAAAAATTGTGCACAAAATTCAAAGTCAATACAAAGAAATTTCCACGGTCTTAATATTCTCTGATGACAGCACCAGTCAATTCAAAAATAATTATATTCTCACAAGTATTCCATCTTTTGTTAGCAAATTTGGCTGTAAGCATTTAGAGTGGAACTTCTTTGCGACTTCGCATGGCAAAGGAGCAGTTGATGGAATAAGCGCTGTGGTGAAGCGAAAAGTTTGGCAAGCGGTTAAGGCAAATAATATTATTTTACCGGATGCCTTTGCATTTTATGAATGCGCTCGCAAAATCATCAAGGGAGTTCGTCTGTTATATATCTCAATAAAGGATATTGAAGATTTCTCTCCACCATTAAATGAAAAATGGAAAATTGTCCGCTTTATTCCAGGAATACAAAAAATGCATTGCTTTTCCTACCAAGATAATGAATATATAAATGTTGCTCGAAAAGGATATTCAGTTAAGGAAAAAATTAAGTTGGATTAATTTTGTAGTATATTTTAATTTTTTATTTTTGAATAAAAGTTTAATTTTTTGTTAAAAACTTCTGAAAATATATGTATGTAAAATTACTAAAATATGTATGAAGGTAAAAAGTGTCACGTGCGTAATGTAACGTGTATAACCATGGAAAAAGAACTAAAACTTAAAAAGAACAGAAAAATTTAAATACATTGCTATAAAATAAAGAATTTTAAAACTAAATAAAAATACCTATTTAATAATTTTTTCATGGACAAGTCTGTGTTATTGGATTTTTTGAAAATAAGGCTTGATTATTGCTAATTATACAATTTGTTATATTGTGTACTGTGATTTGGCATTAAGTAATTTAAGAAACTATTAAACAAAGAACTAAATTACTATTACTATACTATTAAATAAAAGAACCATACTATTAAACAAAAGAACTAAATAAAGAGGTAAAAATTGTAAATACCAAGCTGAATTTTGTGTCTTGCGACAAACTTGTATTCAAAATTATTATAAATTGCATATATAAAACAAGACAAAAAAAATGTGTACTAAAATGAATGTTTTAAAAAGTACTCAAATTTCAAAGTATTTCACAAACCCACATGCTTTAAGAATCAAAAATGTTTAAATGATTAAAGAAAAGCCCTTAAAAATCAGTGAATTATACAAAAAAGAGACAAAAACAGAAATTTTCGTATGTGTCGAATAATTAAAATGTAAAACTAACTTAAAAGCTTTGACAATTTAAAATGTTCACTTAAAAGAAAATTTATCCTTGCTTCGACTACATACCATCAAGATGTCGACAACCCAGCGAACAGCATACATACAACAGTACATATCAGTAAGAATGTTACCTTAGTAGTTATACCACCATATTCATACATATAAGTACATATAGGCATATATCTATATATATATATCATACATATATCTATATATATACATATATATATATATATATATATATATATATATATATATATATATATATATATATATATATATATATCTATACATATATCTATATATATATATATATATATATATATATATATATATATATATATATATATGAAAAGCAATGAAATATTAAATTTAAAGTGAAAAATGAAGTAAAATATTATTTTTTGGCAGTTTAAATTGCTGCCGACATTAGGAATAAAATTTTCTATTATATCCAATCGTCAGCAGGGGGCTGCCGACTTCTGGACATTGAATTTTATGTCAGAGTTAGCTCAAACTTCCAATAATTATTAGTTATACATCTCTCTTACCAGTGCTTATAAAAAGACTATAAAGTAAGTTTACCCAGTAGTCGGCCTAGACTACAGTAAGACCTGCCGAGCATAGATAATTAGTAATATGAAGTCGGCAGCAGCTGTTTCTTCGTTAATATGTATTTCTTACGGGGGATTCCAAAACGGGATAAAATTTAGTTCTACAGTAGAGATAATAGAACGGTACTTTTTGGCATTTCAGAAAAAAACATTTTAAATATGTCCACCAAGGGAAAAAGAGTCATCCACCAATACTCCGAAGATTCATTAAAAAGTGCTTTAACAAAAATCAGAGAAGGCACATCTTCAATATCGGGCGCAAGCAAAAAATATGGTGTTCCGCGTTCTACTATACAAGATAGAATTAATGGCCGTATTGCTGATGAAGCCAGAAAAATGGGTCCACATACTGTTTTATCGGAGGTTGAAGAGCAACGACTTGTAAATGGTGCGGAGATCTCGCACGATGTGGGTTTCCATTGAAAGTTGAAGATTTGTTTAACACCTTCAAGGCAATTGTCAAAGAAGATCAACGATCCACACATTTTTTAAATGGTCGTTCTGGTAGGAAGTGGTATTTAGGCTTTTTGAGAAGGAACCCCAGCATTAGCCTAAGAGAAGCCGAAGGCATCAAAAAATGGTTCGAAGAATTAAAGAGTTTCTTAATTGAACAACCACGTCGCGACGTCATGACGTAAACACCTCTATACAATTTTGATGCTCACTAAGAATTTTAGTTGTCAGCACTGTGAAAAGAGCTGTCAGTCACTAATTTATTGGTTGTGAGTGAGCAAAATATTTACAATTAAAATTATCAGATAAAAAAAAGAAATGGAGAACAAAAGGTGAGTTAATTGATATACATATTAATAAATGAATGGATTAAATACATATATATGTATACTTCTTTTACGTATGGCCTGGCTCATGATATCGAATGCAAACGAATGCGGTACAGTGAAATAACTCCCAAATGAAATAAGTCCCAATGGAAAAATGAAATAAATCCCAAAAATTTTTCCATACAAATTGGGACTTATTTCATTATGAAATAAGTCCCAATGCATTGGGACTTATTTCATAATTTTTGTTGGGAGTTATTTCATTATGAAATAACTCCCAAATGAAATAAGTACCAACAGTTTTTTTTTGATGGGAGTTATTTCATTTGGGAGTTATCATTGGCACTTATTTCATCGCAGTTGGGACTTATTTCATTTTAATTGCAAACACTATTTTACCATTGGGAGTTATTTCATTTTTGTTGGGAGTTATTTCATTTCTCTTAAAATTGCATTTTGGTAAATTTTGATGGTTTTGTAACGGTTCTTAAAACTGTCTTAAAACAAGTACAGTAGTTTTCCGATTTAACGAACTAAATAATGTCAGCCCTGTTCGTTAAACTGAAAAATTTGTTAAACCGAGTACTATTTATGACAAAGTTTGTTTACTCAAAAACTATGGAAATAACAACTCTAAAATTTTTGGAGAATGCCTTTATTGTTATTTTAATTATAAACAGAGTAATAAATAAAATAAATGCAATTCATATGAAATTGTATTGAGATCTTGCATCAGAATTGTGTCTATTGCTTTTGCATATTGTTTGCGGAAATCTTTGTATTTGCATCTCATTCTATACTTAAGACTCTAATTTTGTATTTGTTCGTTATATCGAGTACAAAATTACGGTACTCAATTCAAAATTTTTATGAGTTCGTTAAATCCCGAATTTGTTAAACCGATGGTTCGTTAAATCGGAAAACTACTGTAGTTTCAAAGCAATCACGTATTTTACTTAATAAAACAGTGTAAACATCATCAGTTCTTGTTAGAATTTTGTTTAGTGAAGATCGGTGTTAAAGTGAAAAAAATGACAACTCTCGCGTTTGAAATAATGAGTGGCAAAAGAAGAAATAGTAAAGTGCTATACATTGTAGATGAAAAACAATTTTATTTAAAAAAATCTGAAGCCAAAGGAAGGCAATATTATACGTGCTACGAACGAAATTGCAAGTCGCGAGTGATTTTAAAAAATGGGCAGTGTCGTAAGGTAACTGATTTCATTGAACATAACCATAGAGACCAACAGCAACTGTATGATGAGCTAAAAGCCCTCAACGAAATTAAGGATAAATGTTTGGATGTTTCAAGTACTTTGGGCGCAGCTAACGTTGTAAACGGAATACGGGCGAATTTTGGGAACATTTGCGTAAGGTAAGTGAATAGTGGTGTAAACTATTTTTACTTTCATTGTGTGATTAACAATGCTTTTCTTTATTAAAGCAACCAGGAAGCGACGAAAAATATTGATTTTAACAAAGTTAAACGAGGTCTGCAATATTTGACATCAAAAGTTTTTGCGGCATCTCCGAAGACTCCAACAGATGTTGTCAGTATGTTTCAGAAGGAAAATATCTTCACAAATTTTGGACTTACTTTGCATGAGGGCCAAGAGAAAACAGCGTTTTTTAAAGTGTGCCACGACTCGAATGACTTTGCATACTGCGTCTTTGGATCCGATAAGATAGTCAAGCTCATTAATGAAAATATTCCCGACAACAACAATAAAAAGATTTTGATCGATGGAACATTTTCAATTGTACCGCTGGGATGTTTTAAACAATTGATTTTGCTGCATATCGAATATTATGAAAAGGTTAGTCATCGCGAATGCAAATCACGCCGCACCGCGCGCCGCCACGCGATTTCTTATACAATAATTAGACTAATTTTTATTTTTACTTCCAATAGGTTTTTCCAGTATTTTTTATTTTGACGAATAAAAAGTCAGCAAAATGCTATGCCCATTTATTTAATTATATCAATTCTAATGTATTAAACTTAAATGGTGCGACCTTTATCACCGATTATGAAGCGAGTCTAAGAAGGGCTATTAAAATTTCATTTTTGGATGCAAAAATCTATGGCTGTTGGTTCCACTTTTGCCAGGCAGTACGACGACAAATAACTACAAAACATAAACAATTATCTCAATTGATTCGACAAAACAATAAGGCGTCATTGGAATATTATAAACTATTATCGCTTACCCTGTTGCCTGCCATGCACATACTGGGTGCATTCGGGAAAATAAAGAAAGACATAGAAACGCTCGAGCGTCATTTCGAATTTTCGGACTTTTTGGAATACTTCGAAAAGCAATGGTTACAGAAGGTAAATACTTTTAAACAACACTAGTATAAATTATCTTGCACATAATTTCTTATTTGTTTATTATTGGTCTCCAACCTAGATTGGGCCAGACGCACTGTCTGTTTTTGAAACAACGACTCGAACGACTTCCGCCGTCGAAGGATATAATGGAGTGCTGGGCAAAATTATTCCCAAACAGGGAAATTTTTTTAAGTTTGTTAAAGTTTTACAAACAGAAGAGTTCAACAAGTCCCGAGATTTTGAATTGCTGACTAATAGCGGTGGAGCTTTGGGAAAAACTAAAAAAAGGAGGAAATTTATCGAAAAAGCGGAACTGATTGAAAAAGCCAATGAAGAGCTACGTTCTGGATCCATAACTGCGACTGCATTCATAAATCGGTTGGTTTTCCCGCAAAATAAAATTGTTTATGAGATGGAGCCAGATGAAGATCTCTTTGAGGAACACCCGTATTTTGAAGATGAAGATGAGAAGGATGATACTGTATCGGAGCCACCAACACTACCGCGCTCTCAAATTCTGTGTGTGGTTTGCTTGGAGGTTGAACCCAATATTCTGCTGATTCCTTGCAAACACATAAAAACGTGCAATTCTTGCGTCCTAAAACTACAAGCTGCAAGTATTGCAAATAGACTTGAAACATTCAATTGCCCTGTTTGTCGTGCAGAAGTTAACGACACGATGGCGGTTTTTTTGTAAATGAATGTTTAACTTTTTTTTAAACAATTTTTGTTATTAAATTATGTATAATATACATAAATTTATACCTATAATTATTATTACTATTATGTATATGCTTACATATAAGTATGAAATAAAAAGCGTTCTGTAAAAGGAAACCAAAAAAAATTGGGAGTTAATTCATTTTTGTTGGGACTCATTTCATTGGGAGTTAATTCATTTTTATTGGGATTTATTTTTACATTTTGAAATAAGTCCCAAAAATTTGGACTTATTTCATTTTTGACTTTGGGAGTTATTTCATTTTTTTCAGTTGGGCGTTATTTCATTTTTCATGGGACTTATTTCATTGGGAGTTATTTCATTGGGACTTATTTCATTTGGGAGTTATTTCACTGTACCAACGAATGCGAATGACGAGTCACTCAGTTTTAGTAGATTTTGGTGCTCGCTAACATTTTCGTTGCCGTTCGTATGGGACTTACATTGTTCACGTAAGACATTTACCAATTGTAGATTGCTACATCAATTATATTAAAATTAAATCGCTTACTTTAAAAATAAAACGCTCGAAATTGCGGACAGCGAAAATATAAACAAACAAATATTATTTATTAAAAAGTGTTTTGTTCATATTTATTCGTTTAAATATACATATCTACAATTGTTAAAATAACGCAAAAAGGGGTGAGCTTAATAAATTGTTTTTAAAGCTGAGCTGATATTAAAGTGTTTAAAAAGAAAAATATTTGTCAGCCAAAAAAAATGCTTTATGTGTCGATTGCAGTCCATTTTTTAGAGGAGTGTATGGAAGACGTTCCTCTAAGACAACTGAGGGACAGTAGCAATGTTCTTCATATGTCAACGAATCTGTAAATAATTTATGTATGTATGTATACATACATATGTACTTTAATTTCTGAGATTTTGCCACTATTTGAGGACTGGATTTACCCCAGATGGGTATCAATGCCAACTTTGGAGGGGGAACGGGAGATAATTGCAAACTTTTTTGACCGATACAGATAATTTATTAAGCCACGCTATAAAAACATTTGTGCAAAAATATTCTGCTCAGTAAGGGGAGGTTGGCTTTGTGTTTGTGGAATACCTATAAATATTTGCATGTTTGATTTTTGTAGTGCTTGTGCTTGTTTCACAGTTGAACAATAATGTGGACAAGGGAAACTATTGAGTGTTTAATAATAGAGTATCAACAACACGAAGTACTGTACAATGTAAGATATCCTTCCTATTTAGATCGTGTGAAAAGATCAGATGCACTCTTTTCCATATGCCAAGAGCTTAAAAAATTTTGCATGGACATAACCCCAGAAGTTCTTTACAGAAAATATAAAAAGTGAAATACTCAGACATAGAAACAAAAAAGGGAATGAATTAGCATTAAATTTCAACCAGAAGAATGCAGAAGATATAACAGCTTTGAAAGTGAAGCCTCGCAACTTTCGATTGATTTCAATGGATGAGGTAGATGCTTTCATAGGAATCTTATTAGTAATGGGTTTAAATGGTGCCAGCGATGATCCTCCGTCAGCTCTTTGGGGAAACTACGCTCATCCACTATATTAGGCGTCATTAAGTCGTGATAGATTTCAACAAATAATACGTGTAATACGTTTTGACAATGCATTCACATGATTAGTTCGCAAACAAACTGATAAAGCCACTCCTATTTCTGATATCTTTTATGGACTAAATGGTGTCAAAATATATGTAGTACAAAACATAAACAAATAGATGGCCATTGGCCCTTTTTTAACATGATTGACGTGGCTGCTTGAGGGGCATTTTGTATATTCTCTAGCCTCAATCCAAATGTCAAAAAAACGCAAAGCTCCCGTCGTGGTTTTTTGACATCACTTGGCGTAGAATTGGCAAATGAAAATATAAAAAAAGAGCCAATGACAATCATATAATACGATACCCCAACGTCATAGTAGCTCTCGAACTTATGACTAATAGAACCATCCATAAGGAAATTTCTCAGAATGCAGCAGGCCCATCGGAAAAAAACGACACCAGCAATAACTGAGAGGCAGGAAAAAATCATAAAAACTAGGCTGAATTTACTTCGCAGAAATTATTTTTCCACAAACTCGGGTTACAAGTGTGTAATATATGATTAGCTATATTTTACAGTGGAACGTAACGAGTGGCAGGAAAAATATTATTTTGAGTCTCCTGAACAAGAAGCATCAAAAACATCAAAATTTATTTCTAAGACAAAGTTCCCTGGAAAAGTTTTATTATGGTTGGCGATTAGCGAGTGTGGTGTTAGTGAACCAGTTTTTTTCAAGGGTGGATTGGTAGTTAATGCAAACGTTTATAATGAAAAATGTATTCCACAACTTGAAAAATTTATCAAAAAATATCATCAAAATGATAATCTACGAGTAGTTTTTTGGCCAGACTTAGCGTCATCTCACTACGACAAGGTAACAATGGAAAACCTGAATAGCAAAAAAAATTAATTTTGTGCCGAAGGAAAGTAACCCACCAAACGTTCCTCAGCTTAGACCCATAGAAACCTCTTGGGCAAATTTGAAGAGAAGAGTTTATAAAAACGGATACCGTGCAAAAAAATGTAGAATGTCTCATCCAAAAAATAAGAAAAGAGCTAAAAAGCATTGAAACAGATGGAATCCTGAGATCAATGGCTGAAATACCAAAAAAAGTAACGAAGGCAGCGCGCTACGGAGCCAATATTTTTTTGTTAATTAAACATAACCTAACATGTGTTAAATAAATAAAAATTCAGATTAAAATGTATCGTTAGAATATTTTTCTTAATGTTTTACGAATTTCCGTATTTTTTTTGCCCATACGTTACTGAACACAGTTCAAGAAATATTTTAGAAAGACAAACGAGCAACTCCATTTGCAAACGATCGTCTAGACAGAAAGTGGTTCTCTAGTTTTTTGAAACGGCATCCTAACTTATCCATTAGAGAAGCTGAAGGGATAAGTAAAGGGAGATCCATAATAACAGAAGAAAATATTAGAAAATGGTTTGTGGAATTGAAAAACTTCTTAAAAGAACAAAATGCAGTTAATATTTTGGACGATCCAGCACGTATTTTTAATTGGGATGAAACAAGCTTTTGCATGTGCCTTAAAACTGCCAAAGAGCTAGCACCTAAGAGATATCGTAATGTATATTCCATTCCAAGGGGGCAACGAAAAAGAAACTGTGACGGTATTGCTAGTGTTTTCAGCAAGCGGTAAGACAGTTGATCCAATGGTTGTTTTTCCGTTTGTACGTGTACCTAAAGACACTGTTAGCAGCCTTCCTGATAGATGGTTTCTTGGAAAATCAGAATCAGGATGGATGGTAAAACAAACCTTTTATGAGTATGATGCAAGTTGCGTCCATAGCTGGCTTAATGAGCACAATATCCAACGGCCTATTTCACTTTTTGTGGATGGCCACAATTATCATATGATTTTGGAAATAAGCCAGTTTTGTGAGAGCAATCAATTTTATATGCGCTGCCCCCTAATACAAGGCACATAATGCAACCCGCTGACGTAAGCGTTTTTAAACCTTTAAAAACGGAATGGAAAAAAACACGAAATGTGTTAGAAATCGTTTAGAAAAGTTGACATGTGACAACAACGGAAATGTTAAAAAGTTTATTGGAAGAGAGTGTTGACGCCACGAGACATATCACACGGTCTCGTGTCACCACGGGATAGCTGTCCGGTGATGCCCTAATGAAGGCATCTGGCAACCGTGTCTCTTGTATGCAAATTGGCCGGCCAACATTGGTCGTTTTCGTCGGTGTCAACAGTTGCTTTGGGCAGTGAAAATGCCAAAAGCGCTCTCTGATTTTGGATCTTGCAGAAGAAGGACGCCCGTAATAAAATAAGAATTAAGACAAATGTTAAAGCTCATGCTTAGTGAAAATCTTATTGTAAAGAAACGTTAAATTAAAGAAAAATAAAAAAGGTTTACCATAGAGCACAAACCCATAACGAAAACCACAAAAGGTGTCTTTTCTTTTTCTGGGAATTTCTTTACTTGGTAGCATGTGAAGTAAAGTGCCAAAGGTGCCATCATACTTTCTAAAGGAATCGTATAAAGAAGAAGATAACCACCCCGGGAAGACGAGAACCAGCAATCATCAGATACACGAAAACATTTTTGGTCCTTCTACCGAGAAAATTAAGGTTAGTAAATTATGTATTTCATTTGGTGTCTCACGTGGGCGCATACATAAGTGAGAGAAGTGTCTCAAAATTTGTGGTTCGGAAAAGTGAGGTTAGGTCACCTTGAACAATTAGAAATTTGAAACGCGGTTTTAATACAAGGTGACTTTTACATTTTGTTTTTGAGAGAAACGGGTACATACGTACATTTTGTTAGTATTGTACGGTATAGAATTTTTGTCGTCCATCTTTTTTCCGAGTTGGCGTTCCTTTTTGTCATTGAGTGACCTCTTGAAGAAATTTTGTTGTTCGTGTGGCGCGCTTTTCTGGTTTTTTATAATTTTTGCTCAAAACAATATTCGCCTTTTGTCATCCTTATATTTAATTTTTTAGGAAAGTGTCTCTTTATTTGTCGACTTCGTATATACGTTTCAAATATAGTACAACATGTCGATTGTTGAGAGGTATACACGTGCGGCAGAGGAGTTAATTGGCCTCGAGACTCCTTTGAGTGAGGAGGACTTCTCCAACTATTGTAAGGATGCCCTTGATTTCGAAAGGGGAGAATTAGATAAGTCATGGGCTAGGTGTAAAAAATTATACGAGGAATGTACAGTAGAAACTGTAGAAAAGAAAAAAGAACTTGTTGCGGTCCAGACAAAACAACAGCAGGCTAAGAAAGCTTATATTCGGTGTCTGAATATTCTAGCAAAGGCTAAACAAAATTCTACTGTACAACCAATAGATGCGCGTGACTCTATGGTGTCCCATATGAGAAGTTCTATAGCCGTTCCTCCCTGTGATACTGGTGTTTTCCATGGGGACTATGTATCGTGGCCTACATTTAGAGACATGTTTGCGGCGATATATATAAATAATAGTAGACTTAGCCCTGTTGAAAAATTGTTTTACTTATTTAATAAAACCGATGGTGAAGCTAGGGATATTAATAGAAACATTGCTCTAACAGAGGAAAATTTTGAAATAGCGTGGAATAATCTAAAATCCCAATACGAGAATAAACGTGTGCTAATAAATAGTCAGTTGAAATTACTCTTCAATTTAGCCCAATGCTCACAGGACACAGCGGCAGAAATTAAAAGGCTCCAAAGGGAGATAAATAACTGCATGGCAGTGTTAAGGCTATATAATGTAGATATTAGCACATGGGACCCAATTTTTGTATTTCAATGCTCAATACGTCTTTCAGAATGCACTCTAAATCTTTGGGAGCAATCTGTTAAAAATAAAACGGAGGTTCCCAAATGGGAGGAATTAAATAGTTTTTTAACGGATAGATTTCTGGCTCTTGAAAGTGTTTCTGATATAACGTCGAACAATAATGTTAGTAGCTCACAAAATTTTTCTAGCGGTAGCAAATCTCAGAATTTATTAAAAGTAAAGCAATTTAAGACCCATCATACAAAAGTAGAGCCAATACAATGCAAATTGTGCAAGGAGAACCATAAAATTAGTTCTTGTAACAAGTTTTTAAATATGGACTACAAAAATCGTGTTTCTACTCTAAAAAAGTTTCGATTTTGTTTCAATTGCCTTACTATAGGCCACTTGTATAGTGAGTGCAGTAGTCCAAATGGTTGCTCCAAGTGTAATAAAAAACATCATACACTTATGCATAAAGATTTTTTGCAGACAAATAGAAACAAAACAAACTATAGCGGAAATCAAAATAAAATCGAGCGAATACAGTCCATTAATACTTCCAAGCACACCACACTACAGTTTCAAAAAAGGTTATGTTAGCCACTGCATGGGTACACATTGTTAGTTCTGGTTCGACATACAAAGTTAGAGCTCTTATTGACCCGTGTTCTGATGAAAGTTTCGTTTCTGAAAAAATACAAAGATTATTAAAGTTGCCCACTTCCCCGATATCAGCTGAGGTCACAGGCTTAGGCGGAGAAGTGATAAGTAAATCCACGAAAATGGCGACCTTCGTAATTGTATCACTTTTCGATCAAAATATGTCTCTTAATGTTCAAGCTCTTGTGGTTCCACGAGTTACTGGTAATGTACCAACACACTCTTTTACACCTTCAGAAGATTGGGGCTTACCGAAACTAGCTTATGCAGATCCAAATTTTTATACTAGCGGGGAAGTGGATCTATTACTAGGAGGTGGTCTTTATCCGCTAATTCTTCGTGGTGGAGTACGACATGGTGTTTTTGAGTCTCTAGTGGCTCAAGAAACTATTTTCGGCTGGATTGTAACTGGTCCAACCTGCAGTGTCTCTCCACGAGTCGTTACGATGTCACACTTTACAAAGGTCTTAATTGACGATCAGTTGACAAAATTTTGGGAGTTAGAAGAAGTTTCTCGTAGGCGAATATTATCAGATGAGGATAAAATTTGTGAGGAAATATATCGTTCTACTACTACAAGAGAGGCTGAAGGGAGATATACTGTAAGTCTGCCCTTTAAACATAATAGTCTGTCACTGGATCATAATAGACACATAGCTGTGAGTCAGTTTTTAAGGAACGAAAAGTCGTTAATGCGCAATATTGAGCGCAAGGCTCAATATGATGAGGTCCTAAAAGAATATTTAACTCTAGGCCACATGGAAAAAGTTGAGAATTCCAGTAGCCCAAGTTATTATTTACCCCATCATGGCGTCTTTAAGCCAGATAGTACAACTACAAAGTTGAGAGTCGTGTTTAATGCGTCTAGTACAACTCCTAGCGGCAAAAGCTTGAACGATTTGTTGTACACTGGCCCTATTCTTCAAGCCGAAATAGTCAATTTAGTTCTAAAATTGCGATTTTTTCAGTTTGTTTTCAATGCTGATATAGCAAAAATGCATCGGCAAATAATGGTTGAACCTGGACATAGGCGTTTTCAAAAAATCGTCTTTCGTAGTTCAGAAAATAGTTCAATTGAAGATTACCAACTAAAAACGGTCACTTTCGGCGTAAATTGTGCCCCATATTTGGCCCTGAGAACTATTCTTCAATTGGCAGATGATGAGGAGCGATGTTTCCCCTCTAGGCGCTCGAATTTTACGTGAATGTATGTATGTCGACGATGCTCTAGTTGGCGCTCATTCCATTTCTGATACCTTAGCTGCGCGTGACCAATTAATTGGCATACTTGGTATGGGAGGTTTCGAGTTGCGTAAATAGACGTCTAACTCAAAACAAATTTTGAAAGATTTGCCCAGTGAGTATTTATTAAACTCCTCCTTTTTGTCGCTCGATAATAAAAGTACCACAAAAACGTTAGGTATCCACTGGAATGCAGCAGAGGATATATTTTTCTTCACTGCGGTAAAAATTGAGTTAAAACCATCCTATACTAAAAGAGAAGTCTTGTCGATAATTGCTAGACTATTTGATCCAGCCGGCTGGTTAGCACCAGTAGTCATTACAGCGAAAGTTCTAATGCAGCAAATGTGGCTCGATAAGATAGGATGGGATGAAGATATAAGACCAATGGCTCTACAGAAATGGCAAAATTTTGTTTCCAATTATAAGGATATTGAAAGTATAAAACTACAGCGATGGCTGCAATATTCACGTGGTTGCCAAATTGAGTTTCACGGCTTTTGTGACTCATCTGAATTAGCATATGCGGCATCAGTATACGTACGAGTTAGTTCTGGAAACAAAACTAGCACAAATTTACTTGTCTGTAAGACAAAAGTGGCTCCAGTAAAACGGCCATCTTTACCTCGATTAGAGCATATGTGGAGCAGTTTTATTAGCGAACTTGGTCGAAAGTGTAATTTCCGCTTTGAAGATTAGCCCTCATTCAGTTTACTTGTGGTCCGACTGAACAATTGTTCTAGCCTGGTTACGAAAACCCCCTTGTAGTTGGAAAACTTTCGCGGCCAATAGAGTGGCTACAATTTTAGAAAAAGTCGGAAATAAGAACTGGTGCCATGTCTCATCCAATGATAACCCTGCCGATCTAGCAACCCGGGGGCTGACTCCTGCGGAGTTGTGTGGAAACAACCTTTGGTGGCTCGGGCCACGTTGGCTATGTCTCGAAAAAAACCTTTTGGCCTGAGGGACCTCCTGAGTTCAACACAGAAGAGGAGGTGAAAAGGCCTCAAACTTTCGTTGCTAGATCTGATGACAAAGAGGACATACTGCACCGTTTCTCAAGTTTGCCCAGAGCATATCATGTGATAGCGTATATGTTTCGATTTTTTATTCTCACAAACATAGAAAGGCGTAAGAGATATAATTTCAACTCTTTAAGGCTCAGTGCTTCTGAATTATGCTTTGTAAGAAATCGGCTTTTTTCTTTGTCCCAGCAGTTTTGGTTTCCGAATGAGTTCAACTGTCTAAGATCTAAAAGGAAAATCGACTCTCATAGCCCTTTGTTAACTCTGACACCCTTTTTGGATGAACAAAATATCATACGCTCTAATGGTCGTCTTAGCTCTTCCAGTTATTTGTCATATAGCGAACGACATCCTATTATATTGGCATACGGCAGTAGATTGGCTCGTCTTTACGTGGAATTCGTCCATAAAGTCGTACTCCATGGAGGTCCTCGTCTCACGTTGTCAGTCGTCCGTCAAGAATGCTGGATAATAAAAGACAGAAATCTCATCAAGACGGTCATTCATAACTGTAAAATTTGTGTTCTCCATCGGAAAAAGCTTCAAGGTCAAATTATGGCACCTCTGCCTAAAGAAAGAATCACTGTGAGTCGCTCTTTTACCAATACAGGCGTCGATTTCGCAGGCCCATTTGAAATAAAAAGTTTTACGGGTCGATATAGTCGAATTACCAAAGGGTATGTGTGCCTCTTCGTCTGTTTCTCCACCAAGGCGATTCACCTCGAAGCGGTAAGCGATCTGTCCACTCCTGCGTTTTTAGCTGCCCTTGCTCGCTTCATTGCCAGGCGTGGTTGTCCAAGCCGTATATTTTCTGATAATGGCAGAAATTTTGTGGGAGCTGCTAGGGAGTTAAAAACAAAATTTAGCCAACACGTGAAGGAGCTACGTGACTCGGCAGTCGAAAAATATGGCCATCAACGCCTCGAATGGAGTTTCATCCCAGCTGCGGCTCCTCATATGGGAGGATTATGGGAAGCGGGCGTGAAGAGTCTCAAAGCCCATTTTAAGAAGGCTGCAGGACAAATGAAATTTACCTTTGAAGAGTTTTCCACCCTTTTAGCGCAAATTGAAGCGTGTCTCAATTCGCGACCTCTTAGCCCCTTATCTGAAAACGTAGAAGACTTATCGGTCCTTACTCCCGGGCATTTTCTGATAGGCTCTTCTGTTCTGTCCCCCGCCGAACCTGAAGAATTGTGCTCCTTTGTTAGTATCACAAATCGCTGGCGCAGAGTAAAGGCTCTCCACCAAGAAATGTGCCGTCGGTGGAAGGAGGAATACCTTAAGGAGCTACATAAACGTAACAAGTGGAAAGTCGCTCAGGTCGACCTAAAAGAAAATGATCTGGTAGTCCTAAAAAGTGAGCCAGGGTGTCCCACAGAATGGCGTTTAGGGCGTATCATAAAAGTCTACAGAGGTACCGACAACAAAAGCCGTGTAGCAGATTTGAGAACTCAAACTGGAGTTATTACTCGACCGATCCACAAATTAGTCGTTCTGCCCAGTTGTGTCTTATGAGACTTCACTACCATATCCATATTTTATTGTCTACTAAACTGTATCTCTTATTCCACAACAACAAATATACTTCTAGATCACGATGAGTAAGGGAAATTTCAACCCGGACTTTCGATGCCCGCTCTGCAACCGTTTTCATGCCATTCGCCAGTGCTCCCGGTTTGTGGTCCTACCGGTTGAAAAAAAGGTGCATGTCGTCGCTCAAAAGGGCCTGTGCTACAATTGCCTGGCCCAGTCGCATATCTTGGCGCAATGTAAGGCTGTGGATCGATGCCACCGATGCCAGCTGGACCACAATAGTTTGTTGCATCCCATGCCAGCGGATCGAGTGTGGGTCCAAATGGCCGCACTCATTCGAGTTCGGGCTGGGCCAGGCAAGAGGGAGTATTGGACCAGAACACTGATCGACCCCTCAGTAGCCAGGTCTACAATAACGTTGAAGGAAGCCCAAGAGTTAGGCTGCCGAGTGAAAGCCGGCCGAACATCGTTGTCCCTCTACCATCGTGATGAACCTCATCGCCGCACTGAAGTGGAGCTTGTGGTGGAAAATGTATCTTATGGGCGGAGCCCTCCATGTGATGTCGACCGCGATTACATGGACACCCCATGGGACAACTGAGCCAACCGACTCTGGTGTCATAACCAGGAGCACTTCATGATACTAGGGGCGGATGTTATGAGCCGCATCTTGGTTGGTCCAGCAAAGGGTAAGGCGGGCAGCCTGTATGTGCAGGACACTGTTTTCGGTTTGGCGTACTTCGGGGAGGCAATGCCCAGCTCCCGCGAGTAAATGAATTTTTCTGCGTGGCCCGTTATCAATTACATTTGTATTATTTTGAATTGCTTTGTATTATCAATTACCTTGCATTAATATTAATTACATTTACCTTATTGTTTTGAATTGAATTACTCTGTATTAATATCAATTCTATTCGTATTCTTACTTTGAATTATCTTGTATTAATATTAATTACATTTACATTATTACTTTGAATTGTTTTGTATTAAGATTAATTACATTCGTATTACTCTTTTGAATTACTCTGTATTAATATCAATTCTCTTCGTATCATTATTTTGAATTACTTTGTATTAATATTACTTACATTCACTTTATGGCTTTGAATTACTTTGTATTAAGATTAATTACATTTACATTATTACTTTGAATTGTTTTGTATTAAAATATCAATTATACTCGTATTATTACTTTGAATTCCTTTGTATTAATATTAATCACATTTACATTATTACTTTGAATTGTTTTGTATTAATATTAATTAAGTCTGTTTTTACACGGTCTTTTTGTACACGGTTTTGATATAACACGGTTTGAAAATTGAATATTTTTAATTTTTTTACACGATTTTATTCCATTTAGCACGATTTGAAATTTTATGTACTTAAATTTTTTTTGTCAAATTTAATTTTTGCGAAGTATGTTCATATCACAAAAAAGTATTTATGAAAGAAAAAAGTCTGAAACCATCGATAGTATCGATAGTTTGCGAACACTAGCTTAAAGATTTAAGTGAATTCCCCTTTAGCGCGTACAAACAATTTTTACTGGTCAAAGCAAATGTGAATAGCACTAATTTAGGGGAATTCCCTTTATGTGCATACAATAAAATTTACTGGTCAGAGCAATTGAAACGTGTTAATATTTTGTGAACTGTCAATGCAATAAGACGTGTTTGGTAAAGAAATTTTTTGCAGGCAAATTTTATTTTCCATTAAATTTAATTTTAACGCATTAAGATAAAAGGTAAGCCAAAAAATATTTTGTATTTATTCAGTTATTTATGTTTTTTAATTTTGTTAAATATTTTATGTATCCCTTAAAGGAAATGTCAGATATAAAACTAAAAAGGAAGGCAATTTCTTTGGAAACCAAGATTAAAATTTTAGATCGCCTTCGAAATGGAGAAGGCTCAACTGCTGTTGGTAAAACGTTCGGTTTAAATGAAGCCACAATAAGAACTATAAAGAAAAATGAAATTGCAATTAGGCAATCGGTGATTTCTGGAACGAACCTATCTGTTAAGTCTTCATCATACACTAGAGATGCTGTTAAAGAAAAAATGGAAAAAGCACTCATAATATGGCTGGAAGAAAATGCCCAAAAAAGAATTCCCGTAGACGGAAACAATATCAAACAGCAAGCATTAAGGTTCTATAAAATGATAAAAGACGAACAACCGTCTACATCCACACAAACAACTGCTGAGAAGAGCTACGTATTTTCTGCAAGCACAGGTTGGATGAGGGGATTTCTCCATAGGCATGCGCTTCATAACATAAAAATCAAGGGCGAGATTGCTTCTGGAGATCAGAAAGCCGCCGAAGAATACCAACTAAAACTTAAAAAAATAATAGCGGATGGTGGATACAGTCCAGATCAGGTTTTTAACGCTGACGAAACCGGTCTTTTTTGGAAAAAAATGCCGAGAAGAACATATGTGGCCAAATCGCAAAAAAGTGCTGGGGGTTTTAAAGTTGAAAAAGATCGAGTCACATTTTTATTGTGCAGTAACGCTTCTGGAGATCGGATGTTAAAGCCCCTGCTTATCAATCGTGCATTAAAGCCTCGAGCAATGAAAGGTGTCGATTTTGATACATTGCCGGTTAATTGGATGGCCAATAAAAAAGCATGGGTGACGACTACAGTTTTCACAGAATGGTTCATTAAATATTTTGTGCCAGAAACTAGAAAATATTTGAATGAAAAGGGCTTAGAATTTAAAGTTCTTCTGTTGGTAGACAATGCACCCGGGCATCCTCAGTTGGAACACGAAAATGTACAAGTTTTGTTCCTGCCACCAAATACCACATCCCTAATCCAACCACTGGACCAAGGAATTATCGCAACATTCAAAACTTATTATATCAAACGAACATTCCAGTACATTTTGGACACTTTGGATAGGGATAAAACTCTAACAGTAATTGATGCCTGGAAAAAGTTTTCTATCAAAGATTGCGTTACACATGCTGCTTTAGCATTGTCAGATTTACGACCATCAACCTTAAACGGATGTTGGAGAGCAATTTGGCCAGAATGTGTAAAAAGTAAAAATCCTGCGGAGAAAAATACAAACGAATATCCCAATATAATTGCTTTAGCACACGCAGTTGGTGGGGAGGGTTTTGATGACTTGGTATCTGATGACATTGATGAACTGATGATTGATAAAGTTCTTAGCGAAGACGAAATATTACATTTTGCCTCACAGAATGCTGATGTTATAGAAAGCAGTGATAGTGAAGAACCTGTAAAATTAACTGAAAATTTAATTCAAGAAGGGCTTCAACTTGCAAATAAATTAGGACACCATTTCGTCAAAAATGATCCCAAGCTGCACAATTCCAACGTGAGCTGAATTCTTGTATGGCTCGTTACAAGGAATTATACAAAGAGGTTGAAAGAATTGGCGAACAACGGCTCATAACAGAGTTCATTTTTCAAAATGTAGATGCCGAACGAGCAAGAGAAAGTCCAGTTCAAAATTATTCCAGCGATGATAGTGAATGTATACGCGTTCGAAGCGAGCGAATGCGAATAACTGATGACGACAGCAATTAAATTTATGTTGTTGTATTTATGATTATCACTTATTCTATTTTATTTTATTTTTTACCTTAAAAATTGAATAACTTATTCTTTTCGTTCACAACATAGTTTTTTAGTTCCTGAACTTGCCATACATTTAATTTATATTACTTTTAAGATTAGAGTGCATATCTTTTTTATCATTAATTACTATGCTTGTGAAAATAAGCATTATATATTTGATTTAATAAAATAAACATGAATTCTTGTTCTTAAAAATTCTTGTTTTTCACTAATTTTAATAGGTTTTAGAGATTAGGAACAAATCACCCATTTTTTATAAGATCAATGTCTTTTTTTACACGGTTTTTTTTTTACACGGCTTCTTCTGGAACCAATCTACCGTGTAAAAACAGACTTAGGTGTATACTCGTAGTACTTGCGTGGCTCAATATGCCATTTTGTTTGCAATACTGTTGCAAGGCGGGCGGTATGTTGACGCCACGAGACATATCACACGGTCTCGTGTCACCACGGAATAGCTGTCCGGTGATGCCCTAATGAAGGCATCTGGCAACCGTGTCTCTTGTATGCAAATTGGCCGGCCAACATTGGTCGTTTTCGTCGGCGTCAACAGTTGCTTTGGGCAGTGAAAATGCCAAAAGCGCTCTCTTTTGCATTTGGATCTTGGATAGGAAGGACGCCCGTCTTAAAAGCAGATTTAAAACCAAATTTTTAAGCTCTCATGTGTTGTGAAAATTCTCTTGTATCAAAAATAAAATAAAACGTTAAATTCATAATAAACTTGGAAGATAAAGAACAAACCCTCTTTGAATTTCTTTTATTGAATGGTATATGAAATAAAGTGCCAAAAGTGTCACAATCCATACAACGAATCAAAACATAAACCCACCCCCATTTGAAGCATTTTTCTCCGTCAACCACCACCAAAGGAATCCAGCGGAATCTGGAAGGTATCATCAGCATCCATCACTTCAACAGAGAGATTATTAATATCATAATTACTTGAACGGGGAGTTGACTCAAATGTAGTTGCTGAGGAAATCAGAGCTTTGAAAAATTATGATAGCAGTCAAACCATCGAAATTATACGCGACGTAAGTTAGCAATTGAATCCCACAACACTGAAATGGTGTGTGAACAAAACATAGAATGACCACGACATCATTGTCACGAGCAGTCGCAATTCGCAGAACCAAACCTGCGCCAATCTGCAGCTTCACAACATTAGCTGACCGCCTGGGAATATTTATGTTCTCATAATTCTTCTCACAGTAAGAAGCAGTTGCAGTTCGCGGAACCACACCTGCGCCAATCAGCAGCTTCAAAACTATAGCCAATCATCTTTTCACAATCCGTCAGCCGCTTTGCCAAACAGATCGTAGCTAGGAATTAGTAAAAAAAAATAGGATAGAATAAGAATTAGTAGTGGAGTCTGATACTCACCTTTGTGAAGACAAGAGCGCATAGCGCTTAAATAAAAAAGCAATAAAATTGGGACATAGTCTCTAAAAAATCAGTGTTTTATTTTAAAACGGGCACATAGTGTCCTATACTACTAACTGGCGCCCAACTAAACCCGAAACCCACCGCGAAAGTCAATAAAATTGATAAAGAAGTGATAAACTGACGAATCTTAGCGAAAATACGGTGAAGAATACAAATAAAATTGTGAACTAAAGAAAAACTTTGAAAAATAAAAGAAAATAACAAGTTCACATAGTGGACCAAAAACGGAAGGAAAAAAATTAGTTATAACAAACTGTGACTTTCACAAGTAAAGCTTGAAAAAATATACTTAAAAAAGGTGATCGGTCACCATAAAAAAAATTCAACAGTGTTCAAAGAATGAAAATAACGAGAAGGAAGATAGAAGAATATATTGATCTCCTTGAAAATAGAATAGAATTATACTCAACAGGGTTAGAAAGAAAAAAAATATAGGAGGTTACTCAAGACAGCGGAAATCCTGTGTGAACTGACCGATCACAGCAACATTCACATAAGGTATAGCGTGGAAGCAAATATATGCTGGATAAGGACAATAACTTGTAATCTCAGCACCAGGGTCACCAACACATAATATAAGCAGTAACAATGTATAAATTTTTCCTAGGATACAGAAACTTTGTAGTTTGGGTAGGGTCTTTCCAGTGGCACACGGCGAAAAAACGATATTTTTGGAAACCAATACGGTTGCAAACTGTGGAGAAATAGTAATTCCTGTTACAAACTGCACAGTAGCAATCACGGCAAACTTTTGTAAAATACAGGTAGAGGCCTCATGCATAAAACAGCTATTCAATAATCATAATGCAAGAAATGTTTTAATGAATTTAATGGGAGGATTTCTCGACAAGGGGCATGTATTATATATGGACAATTTTTATAATTCTGTTAGTTTAGCAAAAGAACTTACAGAGATGTCTACCTATGTTTGCGGTACTCTACGTTCTAATAGATAGGAAAATCCAAAGAATGTAACGGGAAAGAAACTAAAAAAAAGGAGAATCAACTTGAAGTACTAACAATATCAAACATGCATTACGGCGACATGGTTGAAGTCACTAACAGAAATAAAAAAGTTTCTATAAAGCCCTGATATTATACGTGACTATACCTTAGGAATAGCAGGAGTTAACCGCGGAGATCAAAACATTTCGTAATACACATCTTTAAGAAAATCTCTTCGATGGTATAAGAAATTGGGTTTTCAGTTTCTCGAAATGTTCATCCATAATGCCTATTTGCTTTACACATAAAAAAAAATCAGTCACTTTCAAACTTGACGAGATTGCAGTTCAGAGAAAATTTGGTGGAAAGTTTAGCTGGCGAAAATGAACATCCTTTAGTATTTGAGAATACCAATAAATTTCACTTCCTGGAAGCTATTCCACCAACTGAAATGAAAAAATTTCCAACTAAGCCATGTCCAGTTTGCAACAAGGCCAAGGAAAGAAAAGAGTCTAGGTATATATGCGCAGGAACACATTGACTTTTTTACAAAATCTGTAAATTTCTCAGCTTAAATAAAAATATCTCTCACTTCAACTTAGTAAATCTAAAACAATACAAATTAATGAATTGCTATATTTGGTAATCAAAAACAAAATGCCGACTACTGGTACACTTACCCCTATATACATGGTCGCATAAGTGCATGCAAAAAGTTCCTTTTTAGGAATGGATGATGAAGAAATAATTTCCAACGACTCTTTAACAGATAAATCGACTACAGATGCAGAAGAAGTAGACTTTACAAAATACTCAAAACAAAAGAAGCAAATTGTTAATCAACGTAAAAATAAATTTAAAGAAAGTTGGAAAATCGACAGTGGCATCACTATACCACATACTTTATAATACAACTCTATATTACTTTTATTGACAACAATTAACATTTTAGAATAACGAATATTTTTAGTACCAAATATTAAAACTATGAAACAATGTACATTTTTAATTTTTAGTTTTGTAAAGAACCCATAAAAAACCTTTGAACAGCACACTCCATAAACGGTGACCCCGACGTGATCTAAAAGAAAAAACTTTTTTGGAATACAAAACAGTCAAATAAACGATCGTAACTGTTCAGAATACTGCAACTCATAAAAATACTGCAATTTATTAAAAAAAAAATACTGAATATACGTGCCCGGTGTCGACGAAATTGCAGGTGGTGCCAGAGCAGCAGCCAGCATTAACGCGGATAACGAAGCTGCCCAAGTCGCAAGAGTGTCCGCACGGAAAACCCGCTCTATGGATGGCACAATTTGAATCGCAGTTTGCCGCTGCCGGTATAACCAACGATAAAACGAAATACCATACAGTTGTAGCAGCCATAGAAAGCAGCGTATTATCCCAAATCAGCGACATAGTGCTAAATCCACCTGTGGACAATATGTACGATGCATTGAAAACACGGCTTTTGGAACATTATGCTGTTTCAGAGCAAAAACGTATAAAAAAGCTCTTATAGGACTTGGAACTGGGTGATATGCGTCCGACTAATTACTGC
This sequence comes from Germaria angustata, assembly GCA_963681545.1. Taxonomy (NCBI): domain Eukaryota; kingdom Metazoa; phylum Arthropoda; class Insecta; order Diptera; family Tachinidae; genus Germaria; species Germaria angustata. Next base: position 69,133,571 of record OY813002.1, read on the forward strand.
GAGAAATGCGAGATTTGGCTGGTAATGAGATGAATGACAACATGCTCAAATCAGTCTGGATGAGCCGGTTGCCACCAAATGTTCGCACTGTAATTTCAATAAGTAGCGAACCACTCGATAAAGTAGCCACACTCGCTGAAAAAATATTTGAGGTTAGCGACGGGAAACATGTCAATGCAGTTTCTGTGTCAAGTAACGTATCCCAACCAAACGCAACGTTAGAACAACAGATCAACTTACTCGTGAGAGAAGTTGCCGAATTAAATATAAAGTTTTCCCAACGTCCACGTAACAGATCCCGCTCCCGTAGTCGCAATTCAGCAAATTAAGTGTGCTGGTATCACCGAAAATACGGCGATAAAGCCAAAAAGTGTCGTCAACCCTGTCGAAACTCAAAAAACTAAATAGTCTGTCTGAAGTGACGGCTTCCGACAGAGCAGTGAAAAAAAATTGCCGTCTGATTATATATATGACAAAAATTCGCGACTTCAATATTTAATTGGCATCGGTGCCGAAGTTAGCGGTATTCCTCCTTCACCTAAACAACGAAAACATCCACAAAATATATCACATCTGTATGCTGCCAATCATTCGTCAATAAAAATTTTTTTGTGAAAAAAACGGTTACATTAGACCTGGGGCTCCATCGTAATTTTAAATGGAAATTTATAATAGCCGACGTCACGCAGCAGATAATCGGCGCGGATTTTCTGTCGTTTTACAACCTGTTAGTCAGCGTACGTCAACGAAAGCTCGTAGATAGCTTAACCAAATTAAAGAAAATTAGCTCTTTAAGCAGGAGTGGTGAGTTTTACAAAAGACTTTCATTTATTGATCAGAACCATTTTTAAGGACCTTTTAAATGAATTCAAGGATATTACGAACGCCAACTCGATTAAAAAAACGGTAACACATCATATAACACAACATATAGTTACGAAAGGGCAACCTGTCTTTGCTAAACCAAGACGTCTGTGCCCCGATAAGTTAAAAGTGGCATAGGCCGAATTTCAAACACTGATGGATATGGGTATATGTCGCACGTCACGAAGTCCTTGGGCCTCACCTCTACACATGGTTCAGAAGAAAAATGGAGACCGTGTGGTGATTTTCGGCGGCTCAAGAGTATCACAGAGCCTAATCGTTACCACATTCACCACATTCACGAATTTTTTAAATGGTTGCAAAATTTTCTCCACTATAGACCTGCTCCGAGCGTATCACCAAATGCCGGTAGAGCCCAAAGGCGTACCCAGAACGGCCATTACGACCCCTTTTGGGTTATTTGGTCGCTTCAAAAGATACGTAGGAGCACCGCGAACACCTACGCAAGGTTTTGAAAAAAATTCGTGAATATGGTGTAACGATAAATCCATCAAAATGTTTTTTCGGGCAACAGGAAGTAAAATTTTTGGGATTCTTCGTAAACAAAGATGGAGTTCGCCCGACACCAGACCGTATCACCGCTTTAGCCGAATATGAACTACCCGAACGCGTCTGCAATCTACGAAAATTTCTCGGCATGATGAACTTTTTCCGACGATTTTTGCCGAGGGCGGCCGAACACCAAGCCCTGTTATACAAATTTATTAAAGGAAATAAAAAACATGATCAGTCTGTAATTGAGTGGACTGATGAAACACGTCCGGCATTCGATAATTGTAAAAAATATCTTTGTGAGGCCAAGTTTTTAGTTTTCCCGAAGCCCATCGCACCATTGGCCCTTTCAGTGGACGCATCAGGTATTGCCATTGGTGTCATTTTACAACAACTTGACAATAACATATGGCAACCCTTAGGTTTTTACTCCGAACGACTAAGTCCAGCACAACAAAAGTATAGTACCTATGGTAGGGAACTGCTGGAGGCCTACAAGTCTGTTAAATATTTTCTTCACATGGTAGAAGGTAGAAACGTGTGTATTTACACAGATCACAAGCCTCTACAATACGCATTCCAACAGAAATTGGAAAAGGCAACACCGCGACAGGCCCGTTGTCTCTTTTTTTTGGGCCAGTTCACGACAGACATTCGGTACATACCTGGAAAGGAAAATATTATAGCCGATGCCCTCTCACGGATCAACGCATTACTTACAACATCAAATATTGACCATGCTGAACTTTCGAAAAGTCAGACAAATGATGAAGAGCTTAGAAGATATTTAAAAAACGGTTCGAACTTAAAACTTAAAGAGTTTGAAATTCCTGGCACACAGTTGGAAATATTTTGCGATATTTCAACTGGTAAAGCACGCCCATTCTTAACACCACCATTCCGTATAAGAGCGTTTAATTCAATGCACCCCGGCGCTGCAAAAACGATAAAACTAATTTCAGAACGTTTCATTTGGCCAGAAGTGAGAAAAGATTGCAGAAAATGGTCTAAGGAATGTATTCCTTGTCAGCGAAGCAAAATCCACCGACATAACGAAACACCGATTTTCAACTATGCTCTTCCTGGTGCAAGATTTGAACTATAATATTTTGAACTATAATATAAAAACTTTTCCAATTGTTCTGCGATACTTTTCTAAGCACACAGGAGTAAATATAAAGTTGTTTAGCTTTGTTAACACCAAACGTCTTAAAACTTAAAATCATCCTCAAATTAAAAGCGGTTAATTTCAACCCTATAAATAATCATAAATGAAGGTCGATTGCTATTATTTTTTTAGCCAAGGATACTTACTTCCCTATAATATAAAATAGTCATAATTATTATTAACCCAACCTCTGAACGGGTAAGATCTCCAAATCTCCTAATAAACCATATTTAAAATCCTAATACAAATATAGTATATCCTTATTTCTTTCTTTTCATTGCTGATTGGGAAACAAATACTGACATTTGTTTTGGCTCTGAAAGTGTTTTCCAATTCCATAGATTCCCAGCTGCATTCATATAGCAACCTTATTTCAAATTTAACATTGATTTAACTGACCAACTTTCTAAATACATTCCTGAAAGAACTCTAATAAAAGTGATTGAAGTGTACAATGTCTTTCAGAACGGTGACTGTTAATGTAGATTTGACTTGGCCAGCTGGAATGATACCTGAAGAGGGAGCTGGTGTAATGCCTTTACAGGATGCATTTAAAACCCTATTTGAGCCATTTTCACGAGTGACCAATGAGGAAGGGGTTTCATTTGGCATCCAAGTTTTGGCTAGAGCATGTTAAACCTACAAATACCAGCCATGTCACAGACCGCAATTCCGATCGGAAGTGGTCTCAATTCCGAAAGTCGAGTCTTTAAAAAACGAAAAATTTCTTCGGAATGAAACCACTTCAAATTTTCAAAGTGGTTTCGATATTTTCAATGATTTATTAAAGAAAAATATTAATAAAACTTAGTCAAAACGAAAGATTAAATGGTTTATTTGATTATTACATTGATTTTTTAAGCATTTTGTTACTATTTACACATAATCATTTAAATTTCTTAAACTTGTTGAGAAAAACAAAACAAACTGATGTATTTTTAAATAGAAGTATTGCCACATCATTTTTTTGGAACAAACCACTTATTTTTGTGGACAAAAATTTATTAAGTAGAACAAATTTAAGCAGTGGTAACGCAAACGATGAGCAAAACACAAAATAAAAAATATTTTTGCGTTGCATTTAAATTAGTTGAATAAAAATGTAAGTACAGGTTTATTGAAATATTTTAGTATTTTTAACTATATTTTTTTAGGGGTAAACATAGAAATCCTCAACAAGAAAAGATTTTTGTTAATTTTATGGAAAGCAATCAAGACATTGCAAGAGGCTATATTAAAGGTGATAAAGTAGCAAAAGAGTCGTCATGGACAGAATTGACAGAAAAGTTTAATTCATTTGGGCCACCAACTAAAGACTGCAGCGGTTGGAAGAAAACTTGGGCAGACTCGAAGGTGTATGTAAAAAATAAATTAAGCCACAACAAACGAGAAAACTTAAAAACCGGAGGTGGCAACTGGCCACCTCCAAGTACATTTTGTCTGATGTAAAGGAATCCGTGGCACGGTTGAGCGGAATTTTCAGATCTGTTGAAGGTATTGCTGGCACCAGAGATTTCGCAGAAATTGACTCGAATATATTTTTCCTCAGCGACTCCAACGACGAAAACGCTCAATGCATTCTCGACTCAATACCTTCAACATCTAAAAGTGCTCTAAAAGCAATTGAAAAAAATAATGAAAATATTCATTCTACAATGAAAGTTTTTATGAGAGTGGTACAAGAGATGGGTTTTGTTTTTTATGGCGAGAAAAGGATGGTAAACGAGGGTGTAATGAAATTTGTACCACTGTTTTCCAATACCTTAAATTAGTCGATGAAAGAAAAATCCAGTCGATAGTCCATCTTTATTGTGATAGCTGCGCAGGACAGAATAAAAACAGAGCTATGCTTGCGACATTAACCTATTTTGTTGAAAATTCTAATTTTGTGACTAATATAAAATTCACATACTTGTTGCCTGGACACACCATGATGCCTGTTGATTCGATGCATAGTTTATTCGGAATAGAACTATTTGAGCTCCAAGTGAGTGGTACACCATAATATCAAATGCAAGAACTAACCCAAGAAAATATAATTGTATTGAATTAACTAACAGTGATTTTAAAGACTGGAAGACATTTTCACAGGCGTTATTTCCAAATTCAGTGAAAATTCAATTTACGCTCTGTTACATTGGACAAAAATATTCCAAATATTACTCTTAAATATGGCTCCTTTGATGAATCTGAAACCATAAATTATGATCTAAATTCAATTCCACGATCCAGACGAAACTCCGAAATAATTTCTAAGGGACCTACTCTATCATATGATGATATATTAAAAAAATTAAATTAAAAAAAATAATAATAGGTAGCCAGAAGGAAAGCAAAAAAAATTTATCCCACAAAAAACATTTTTGGGAAAATTGAAAACGAATTGGGACAGGAGATTGATAATATTTTTGGTTGTCGGAAATGTTTATAAATTTAATAAAAAGTCAACTTCGAATTTAGTCAAACATAAGTGCTACATTTTATTGACACAAGAAAGTAGTAGTAGTTGCAAAATTCAAGTAGACGCCGAAACTAAAAATAAAGCAGTAAAAAATTTCACTGAATGGACCATTGTAAATTGCAGACCTTTACGAATAGTTGAAGACTCCGGAATTTTTCATATCCTTAGGTGCAAAACATGGGAAAAATGTTGATATTAACAGCGCGCTTCCGCATACAACGACTGTGTCAAGAAACATTAATAAATTCTACCAAACATATTTTCAAAAAGTTTCATCCGAAATATTATCAATCAAAATTATTGGATTTGGGCTCACTTCTGACATTTGAACTGATAATTATATTCGCAATTATATTATATGCTTTTTGTCCTTGACAATTCACTATATAAAGGATGGTAATTTAGTTGTAAGACTGCTTGGAATGAATTCTATGGAGGGTCAGAAATGTACACGTAGGTATTTTAACTTATTAATACAATATATGAACCCTATATATGAGGGTTATCTTAATTTTCAGATGATAAAATTACTTTAAAAATTATTAAAGGATTTTAACTGTGACCTGAATGATAATGTTATTATTGTCACAGATAGAGGTTCAAATATGATTGGTGCCTATCGAGAGTATAATCATATAAATTGCGTTAATCACTTAATCCATAATTCATTGCAAAAATCAATTGAGGAAGTAAATGAAGCTGAAAATTTATGCCAAGCATGCTGTAAACTAGTGAAATATTTTAAAAAATCGGGACTAAATTCAACACTCGGTATTACATTGAAGAGTTTTTCTCCAACACGTGGGAACACAGTGTACTATTTATTTGTTTCAATTGAAAAAAATTGGGCCGCAATAGTACAAATTTTGCAAGAAAAGCAGCAAACGAACAGAATACATAACATTAATTTAAATGAAGTAAGCGCCATTATTAAACTTTTGGAATTATTTCAAGAATTTTTCAAGAAATTCGAAGGAGAGAATTATGCAACGCTACGCCTGATTATTGTTCATATTCATAACTTAAGAAAAGCGTGTGCTGAAAGTTCGGAAGATTTGTTAATAATTAAAAATTTGAAAGTTAAATTGAGCGGTAATTTGGATACATTACCATAAAATTGCACTTTTTCTTTTCCCTCCAGCTAATAAGCTACTTCATTTCAATGAAAATGAAAAGCAGTTCATTAAATCCGAGTGCAAACGGATAATGGAAAGTTATATAGAAGATGCATCTAAGATAGAAGAACAAAATGATTCCACATCACGATTTTCCAATTCCGACATTAAAATGTTTTATGATTTTGTGTTACAGGATGATAATATAAATGCTCGTGACAAAATCAACAGTGAAATACATATGTACGAAAGTGTTAAAGTAATGCTAAATGATGATTTTAACATTTTGCAGTGGAGGGAACAACATAAAAATGAGTTTCCCTTATTATATAAAACCAGTTGCAAAATACTAGCAGCTCCCGCAACTAGTGCATCCTCGGAAATGACATTTTCCATTGCCCGCAATTTAATTTCAGATAAAACATGTATCATTGCTACAAATGATACTTCCATAAATCAAATTATGTTTTTACATTCAAACATAGATAAAAATGAATTACAAAAAGAGTTAATTTATATAGATTAGTTGTGTTTTTCTTCATGGATTTATTTTATGTTTATATAGATGATGTATTGAAAAATATATATTTTTTTTTTGTTGCAAAAAGTTCAATTAATTTCTTTTGCTTCTGGCCTGTTAATATATTTCATATCAAAAAAATTTAAAGGTTTTCTAAAATTTGTGGTGCAGATCCATTTAGACCTAAGTACTTTCGATATGTGTGAGGAGCCCTAATGTATGTACGCAACTAGCCTATTCACATAATTACAAACATAACCAAAGAGTTTTTTTTTTTTTTTTTTTTTTTTTTTTTTTTTCATTTCAAACAGCAATGAGTTCTCATTTCAGTGTACCCTGAAAGGTAGTACTTTTGTTTTGCCTAACGCGTTGACGACCACACGACGCATATATGCGTCACAAACCGACGACGCTTATATGCGTCGCAATTTGTATTGTACTTCATTTGTTATAGTTTCTATATTGGTTTACAGATTCTATTGATTTTTTTTTCGGTTTAGGGGAAGTACCAAGCTGTTATTTTCTGTGTTTGGTTTTGGTGTGGGTATCCCATACTATATGAGAAAGGGAACTTTTTACTGCTACTGTTTATGAACATAATCGACTGATTCTAAAATGATGGTCATCACTGTATTCATTATTGTTTCTCATTTGTTGAATTATGGTACCCCTTTTTTTGTTGCAATTGAGTTAATTTGTCGTGTTACTTTTAGTGTGTACATACAGTGTGTTTTAGTGTGTAGGCCTTTGGACAGACAAGTTGATTTTCTCCCGAGTAATGTGGCTCCAGTAGTAAAGTCATATATACAATTAATTGTTTTATTCCCATCAGGTACATTTTACGATAAAGGTGAGAAAATTATTACTATTATTCTGAAGAAAAGTAAATTTTGTTTATTTTCCTTAGTTATGGGTTCAAAAAAATTAACGGAATCTGCAATAAATGAAATTCTAAATGAACGCGATGAAAGCAGTACACCTGAACCATTTTCTGACTCAGGTAGTGAATATTTTTGCTCAAATCAGGGAAGTACTAGTGATGAATCGTTATCAATTGATGAATTAGACGTAGAAATAATGGAAGATGGTGATGGAGAACTAATAGATAACAATGAAACTGAAAATGATGAAGATTGGAATGATTTAGATTTTGAACCAGATGTTTTCGAATTTATTGGTCAAGAAGGAATAAAAGTACCATTAGATAGTAGTGTGACTGCAGAAAATATTTTCTCATTATTTTTTGATGAAAGTTTGCTTTAAAAAATAACAGAATGGGTCAACTTACGGGCCGCAACCCATTTACAATGTGGAAACCTAAAGCCCAAATCAGATTTGTTAAACTGGAAGCAATTATTTATACCAGAATTTAAGCGATTTCTTGGATTGTGTATTATAATGGGAAATGTCCATATGCCAAATTTACGACATTATTGGAGTAAAAATGAAATGTATCACCATCCAGTTTTTGGAAAAATTATGAGCAGAAATCGTTTTGAAAATATTCTGAGGTGCTTGTGTTTTTATAACAGCGAGACAAATGACACAACTCATAGACTTCATAAAATATCGAATGTTTCTGATCATATACTTGCCAACATAAAAAAAGTGTACTATCCTGGACAGCACCTAGCACTTGATGAAGCAATGATGCTGTGGTGTGGAAGGCTATCTTTTCGGCAGTACATTCCCAATAAAAGGCATAAATATGGAATTAAATTCTACGAACTTTGTACACCCGATGGGTTCCTTCTAAATATGTTGATTTATAGTGGTCAGAACTCTGTGCAGCCTCGAGCCGAAGGTCATGCTTTTGGTGTTGTTGAAGAGCTAATGAAAGATTACGTTGGAAAAGGTCACATATTGTACTTGGATAACTATTACAATAGTGTTATTTTGACACAACATCTTTTTGAACAACGGACACATGTATGTGGAACCTTGAGGGCCAACCGAAAGCAAAATCCAAGCGACGTAGTTACCAAAAAGCTAAAGAAGAATGAAACTATTTGGAGACGAAAAAATAATATAACTGTGCAGAAATGGAAAGATAAACGCGATGTCTTAATGATATCATCTTTGCATAAAGCTGGAATGACTGAATACATAAATAAAAGAGGAATTACATCACAAAACCCCATAATGGTTGCAGATTATATTCAACACATGTCAGGTGTAGACCGAAACGACCAAATGACATCTTATTACTCCACACCGAGAAAGAGTTTGCGATGGTACATAAAAGTTTTCTTCCATATACTTGATATTTCAGTATGGAACAGCAATTGGTTATTCAATAAATAAAAAAGGAAGTAAAACATCATATCTTAGTTTTCGTGAATTGCTTGCAAAATCTTTATTGAATTCACAAGATGCTTCAGATGAACCGTATTCCTCCAGACTGGATTCTTCTAGCTCACAGAAGAAAAAAAGTACAAAGGAAAGAAATTTGCAACACTATGCAATCCGTACTAAAAACCGTAAAAGGTGTCGACAATGTTCAAAGCAGAAAAAAAGGACTGATACTCATTTTATTTGCGAAACATGTGTAGATATCAGGGGTAAGCCTATCGGATTATGTGTAGAACCATGTTTTAAATTGTGGCACAATCCAACGGAATAATTAACATTATTCTTAATTTTTTTGTTTTTTTTTTTGCAATTATTTAATTTTTCATTGTTTTTTTTTATATAGTTTTGAATTTTTTGTGTTATTTTTGAATGAATTGTTATTGTTTTTAGTTTATATTGAAAAGTAATATGTATGAAAATAAATAAATTGCAAAAACAACATTTCTTTTCGATTAGTTTTATTTAGTATACACTATTTTAGTGACGCATATGTGCGACCTGCGGTTTATACAACGAAATTTCGTTCCATAAACCGGCGACGCGCATAAGCGTCATACTATCTCTGACGTCACAAACTCCACAAAACACATAAAAAAACATAAACTCTAATATTGAGTTAGAGTTAACCCATTTCGTGAAAATTTATCATCCGGTTTGTGGCCACCCCCAGCCTGATCGCTTGGGTCGTGAACGCGTTAAAAAATGTTTTGATGGCTTGATGTTTTGTTTGGAAATGAATGATCGTAGAAGTACTAGTGTGTTTTGTTGGTAGCGAATGTAATATTTTACGCATTCACTATTAAAGTAAATGTGTTCGTATGCCATTTAAGACATTCATTGCAGATATTTAATCCAAACGTTAATTTTTGGTTGTAAAAAAGCGTTTTTGTTGAGCTCAAGAAAAGTAACCCGGACATTATCGGTATGGGATGTTTGTGTCACATCATTAATAACGCATTTAAAAGCGCATTAATACTTTTGAAACTCGATATAGAGAATATTTTAATCAAGGTTTTCAATAAAGAAGAAGTCTTCAAGTCTAAAAGAAATATTCACTGCACTATTGTCATCAATAAAGAAACGGGAATAAAAGAACAATCTACTATGAGTGTCAAAAGTGAGTCAACATTAGTGACAATTTTATATATGTATTCCCTTATTACTATGATAATATCAGTAGTAGAACAACTCGTACAATTGTAATTAAAACCCGATTTTATTTCTATTGAACAAGTACCAAAAATTTTCCAAAAAATACAACAAAATTTTTATAGGAATTTTGTACTGAAATCTTAACAATCTATGCTCCATAAGTGAGTAACATTTGATTTCTCAGTTTGTTATTTTTAACAAACCGTTAGTTTTACAGCTAGTTTTGTATTGAATTTTATTCAAAAGTATAAAACAATTGTTTTACGTACAGTGGATCAATAAAGTTTAGGCACACCGTGCTTTTTAAGAAGGATCTGTCAATATGTAACTTTGTTTCTCCTTAACTTGAAAAAATAATTTCGATATCGTTTTATAGGTTGATTGTTTTATTGACCATTCAACAGAAAAATGTTTTCATATTTTCTTATTTCTACGTTTCAACATACTATAAACTAAAAAATAACGTAAATCCATGTTTAGGCATATATTCATGTGTGTTTTTTTGTTTTGCTATTACAACGGTAATTTTTCTCTTTATGTTGTTTTAATTCATTTTACTGCAAATGTAAATTACACAGTAGCCAAGTTTCAAATGTCAAAAATTATTTTTAATCTTAAATTGTTGGAGAAAGCAGCAGAATGGGCAATCGTACAGAAATTTCCATAGACGTTCGCAAAATTATCATAAATCTTCACGAGAAAGGAAAATCCTATCGCGAAATTGGAGCCATTGTGCAGAGGCCTTATACTTGTGTAAGAAATATCATAAAACATTATAAAAAAACGGCAAATTTAGAGCGCGAAATCACATGTGGACGCCCAAAAATATTTACACCACGCCAGGAGCGGCTGTGAAATTGTGCGAAGAAGTGATGCAAAGCTTCGAACAAAACTTTAATCCGCAAACAATCCGGAATACGCTGCACAAAGCTGGTTATCATGGCAGAGTTCCCCGTCGCAAGCCGTTGCTTTCTGACATAAACAAGAAAAAGAGATTAGAATTCGCAAAACTTCATATTAAACAGCCTGAATCATTCTGGAGTAGCGTCATATTTAGCGATGAATCAAAATTTAACATTTTTGGTTCGGATGGTCCACAAAAAATTTGGCGAAAAGCAAACAAAGAGTTGCAGGAAAATAATGTTGTTAAGACCGTGAAACACGGTGGTGGTAACATTATGGTGTGGGGGTGTATGGCGGCATCTGGAGTAGGAAATCTTGTATTCATAAATGATAAAATGGACAAGTATTCTTATTTGAACATTTTAAAAGAGAATTTAGCTCCAAGTGTTGCAAAGTTGGGTTTAGATGGGAACTTCTTGTTTTAACAAGAAAATGACCCAAAACATTCGTCATATCTTGTGCAGCAATGGCTTATCTACCATTGCAAATAGCTAGAAACACCTTCGCAGTCGCCAGCTACGAATCCTATCGAACACGTTTGGCACTTACTGGAGAAAAAAATACGAAAGCATCACATAACATCAAAAGAATCGCTTAAAGAAGCACTTCGCATAGAATGGGGAAGGACTACACTTGATGAAACATCTAAATTGGTAAATAGTATGACCCGGCGCTTAGAAGCTATTATATATGCCAAAGGAGGTCCCACCAAATATTAGATAGTCAAGAACCACTCATATATTAAAACTTTTCACATGTGTGCCTAAACTTTTTTTTACATGGATTTACATTGTTTTTTAGTTTTTAAAGCTTTGTATGTTAGAAATAAGAATATATGAAATATTTTTTGTGTTGAATGGTCAATAAAACAATCAAGCTATAAAATGATATCGAAATTATTTTTTAAAGTTAAGGAGAAACAAAGTTTTTGACAGAACCTTCTTAAAAATCATGTTGTGCCTAAACTTTAGTGATCCACTGTATACAATTGGTTATTAACATTCGTTGTGAAAGTGTAATTTAAGTTTTAAGAAGATGAGAACTGATATTTCATTGCAAACACGAAAAATTATACTTGATCTAAGAGATAAAGGCAAATCATTTCGTGAAATCGGGAAAATTGTATGAAGACACCACACTTCTATAAAAAAAATCGTGAATAAATTGAAAAACTTCAAGAAAATAGACAATTTTAAGCGCACACGTCGTCCAAAAAATTAGATGAAAAGAAGAGAGAAAGATTGCTGCCATAGTTAAAAAATCTCCATTCCAGCGCGGTACAAATCGCCAAGGATATCAGTGTAGAATCAGAGAAATCTGTAAGCGGGAGTACCATAAGACGCATATTGCATAAATACGGATTTTATGGCCGCCGTCCGAGAAGAAAACCTTTTATCTCAAAAGTAAATAAACACAAACGCATGGATTATGCTAAAAAGTACGAAAAAAAGATTTCAACTTTTGGAAAACAGTTCTCTTCACTGATGAGAGTAAGTTCGAAATTTTTGGGGGAGAAAAACATCGAAAAATTTGGAGAAAAAAGAATCAGGAGCTGGCGGAACAAAATATACAAAGTACTGTGAAGTTTGGTGGTTGGTCAGTTATGGTTTGGCGGTGCTTTGCGGCATCTGGAGTTGGGGAGCTTGACTTCATTGAAACGACAATTGTAGTGTGTTTGACAAGTCGTAGTTACCATACCGTCTGTATGTAACACGAGCCACATACTTTGTTGTAGCAACATTGTCCACACACACTGGGAATATGCTGAGTGGCTCATTTACACATACTGTAAATGTGCTGACTAGTTCATTCCCATCTTAATGTTTATTTATAAGTATCATATTCATAAGTATTCAACTGTGCTAGTATTAGTGTACTTTTAGGTCTTTAGAATATAAGAATTAATTGTACAGTTAGTCTTAATCAGAACTCAAACAAATAAGAGCACTTGCGACGTGACCGGTCGCAAGTGCACAAAAACTCCACAACATTCTAATTTAATACTTTACATGGCGATCCTACCACATAGCCAATAACACATTACATTACATGGCGATCCTGCCATCATGGAATCAGAAGATTCCAGGAGCAAATATCCTGTTTTTCATCGTTGATAAAGAAGTACGAGATTCACTAAAACAAAATATCATTTATGAAGAAACAAAAAAAATAAATAAAAAGATGTACAGTCAAGAGAGTACACAAAATCAGCTATCGAAAATAAATTAAAAGATTTATAATAAAAACATTCTTAAATATAAAAAAAAATATGATACAAAATTCACAAAAAAGGACATAATATGAAGTTATCCCTTGATGAATATAATAAATGCATTATTTAAATAAAACAACCAACTTTATGAGCAGTTCATTGATAATGAATTTTATACTAATGGCCATAAGTTGCAAATTCTGTAGCCAAACAAAACACTCACTCACTTTAATGGCAGCAATTATAGAATACGTATTTATCATCATGATTTGAAATCCTGTAAACTTGCCGTGATCCTTTAATTACACGAACATATTGTCATCTTCCACACTGCATGGAGAGCCTGATATTCCTGAAAATGGCTAAAATAAAGTGTCCTTCAGCAGCAGCAATAACAACAAAACTCATCCCACTACACTTTTAAAGGGTAATATCTCAATTTATAGTAATAATTACACAATATTTATATTTATATATGTATAATTACAACTAACAAAAAATATAAATTATATATAAATAAATAAATAACCACTATCAATGTGGTATATCAAAAAAAATATAATAACCACAAACCAAATTACTAAAAACTAAATCACCCCTGCATACATACGTGTCCCTGCATGGGTATAACAATTCAAGATTTAATCGTTTCGATCATTAATTGGTAATGACCGGCTTATGCCATTGCCACTATTCACCCTGCAAAAACATGGTGACGGTCGTAATGACATAAGTACCTTTAAATTTAAGTACTAAAACGTCCTAGACAGAGACATACTAACAAGTAGCTGGCCGTGTAAACTTAATATAAGTAATATTATTGTAAACTTTCATTTTGTATATGTAAACGATCAAGTTACTAACGTACGTAACAGTTCTAGAAGCTTAGCTTAATCCATTATTCTTGAAATTTTTTTTTTTATCAAAAGCTATTAGAATGGGCGGTAAGGAATCAAAAATTGAACAACCAAACGCTAATGTCGTAAATGACATAGTGGTCAAAATTGATTTCTCGCCAGTCTATTTTATAATAATAATCATTCTATTAGCTGTGCAACTCTTGGTAACTCTTTACCAATTGCACAAAAGATCCTTGAAAAAGAATTACACTAGAGCTGCGTCAATAGCTAACAATTTAGACAGAGTCTAAATGAGCATTATTCGAAAAAATTTAAATCCATAATATAACCAATCGTTAAAAACTTTTCTGATCCAAGTACTTCGAAGCAAAAAATTCCTATACTCCATTTCTATTAATTTTTTTGCTTCTCTGTTCACAAACGGATTTTTTTTTCTCCGTCTCTTGTGTATCAGATTGTATATTATTTGATTGAAATTAAGAGATACTATATATTCCTACATGCTCCAATACGAAGGATGCATACGTTCTTTACTTGCGAAAATAAACCGAACATTACTTTTCGCTTGGCAAGACTTCTTCCAAATTTATGTCAAAAAAAAAAAGAATACTTCCATACTGTCTTTTTAACTGTGAACGGATTGTTGCCTCATTCACTTTGCTCTTATGCAATTTCCTTATCAGTTCTTTAACTAATGGAATGGGAAACAATCGTATCCAGGGCTAAGGCGATAAAAGAAATATTCCTTAGATCATACAAATGCTTAAATACCGACAGGGATACAAAACCTGAAACAATCAACAAGCATATAAACATTCTTCACAATCAGTTGGAAAAACTCAGAGTACTACTTAATATAAATTATAGTAGGTTTACAAAAGCTCATCAAACCTCCGCTGATAATTTTTATTCCGACCTACGTGAAAAATTAATTTCCGTAAGTTACAGAAAAAACTTCAAAGTATTTGTTCCACACTCAATCCATGAACCAATAGTGTTCGATCCTTTACCCGAAACGGAACAAAAACAAGTATCCAAAATGCCTCTGTTAATTCTTTTGAGTTTTTTTTTTTATTCTTTATTCAAAAATAAAAACAACTCTCAATAGAATTAATAAGACTTGAACATAATCCGTACTTCTTTTTTACGTTCTTATTTTTCCCACATTTTGGCGTGAGAATTACCGCGTCTGCATAATTCGTAATACTTGAACAAAATCCGTACCTCTTTTTTTACGTTCTTATTTAGGCGTGAGAATTACGCGTTTGCATAATTCATAGCTAAATTAAAACAAAATTTTTATTTACACGTACTAAATCAAATAACTAGTCAGACGTTGGAGAAATTTGATATCTGTTTGGGCTGTACTGTCAGTGAGAAAATAATTTGCTTATTTAATTCACCAGCCAGACAGTTATGAAATCCAATATCTGTTCTGTGCTAACGGTGGGAAAATAATTAGTGCATCAGAAGAATGAACGGTTTCCAGCCTGCTAAAATTTAAAATTTTTTACTTTTTTTTGTATTGTATTTCTATTTGTATTTCTTTATTATTTGTATTTGTAATTTTCTTCTTTAAATACCATAAGTTTTTAATAAAATTTGTGATTGCACGATTGTCATTCATCCAGCAAACATCTGAATTTCATTTTTTCCGACAAGTCAGTTTACGTTGTTCTTGTGTACCACTTGAACAACTGAACCGATAATAATCGCTTGAATTATCCTGGTGAACTACTAGGATAATAAACCCCTACGAACAGTAATAACTTGGTGAAGCACCAAGTTATACATCTCGATAAGGTTGAGCAAGGCAAACGAGCCTGCGCTTAACATTTTGGCGACCGAGACAGGACATCGGGTTGAGGAAAACCTAAAGTCCTTCAAGCGAACAATTTAAATCCAATATATCAGCGGCCAACCACAAACTACAGGCGCTCAATCACAGACAACGTTGCATCACAACCAAGAAGCAGCTTACCCCAACTCTCAATTAACCTCTAAAGGGCATCAACAAAGCAATATGGAAACCGCAGAGCAGCTTCTTCACCAACTGAAGGAGATCGGCGAGCGTATCGCCACCATCATCCGCAACTTTACCATGGACCCAGCTAGCCGCAAAACCCCAGCGTACTACAAGGAACGATTGGCCCGGCTGACTACAGCTTGGAAAGAATTCGATGAGGCAGATACCAAATTGCGGACTCTAAAGAATATTGATATGGAAGATGAATACTTCACTGCAGACCGCTATAGTCAAATCCAGTCAATGGCATCCAAATATATAGCGCTGATGGAACGCGAGCACACTTACCAAGGTAAGGGAGCAATCGCCAAAAACCCTATTGATCCACCGCCAAAAGGGGGCGACCAGTCCGAAATCATTAACAAGCCCCCATCCACGAAACCTCAACCTACAAGTGGCCACGATGGTTTAATCAGCCGCTCCCTAGTAAAGATGGCAGCTCTGGATAGACAGCTAGAAGGCCTTCAGTTGCAGTCAGGTCAGGATGGGCCTTATTACGATGTTAAAAAGGCCACCATCACCAAACTATGGCAACAGCTAGAACTACTTAATGATGAAGTGTTAGATAAATATTCCGATCCAGACCTCGGCGGTTATGACACAAGCAGATACATCCACCTCGAACAAGCCGCTCAGTTAGCGATCATCCAGCTTACCACGGCTAACAACAATCGCCTCTCATCCACAGAGACTATGGCTAGACCATCTACCCTACCATTACCCACAATCACTCTCTCTAAATTTGAAGGTGATTATATGAAATGGACATCGTTTTCTGACTTATTTAAGAAAACTATTCATGAGCAACAGATGTCAGACGCTCACAAAATGTTTTATCTAAAGACCAACGTTACTGGTGAAGCAGCGAAGCTTATTAATCATCTTGCTGTTACTGCGGACAATTACATAGCCGCTTGGCAGTTACTACAGGATCGATATGATAATAAACGACTAATAGTGGCAACAGCGGTTCAGAGACTGCTAGACCAACCATCCGGTGCATCGACGTTAATGGCCGTTAAGCGATTGCACGATACAACGAGAGAATGTCTGGCAGCTCTTTCTAATATGGGGCTCGAAATCTCGACATGGGATCCACTCCTACTCCACCTTCTGGTAAAAAAGTTGGACAAAACTGTATACACTCAATATGAACCAGTCAGCCAATTTCTTACCTTTCTGGAGAACTACTTCCACACTCTGGAGGCAATAGGACACAAAGATAAAACATTTTCTCCTGCTAGCAAAACATGCACGCTTACGGCACATCCCCGCCATAAGAACCAACGATGCCTAGTTTGCAAGCAAGAATATCACCCATTGTATAGATGCAGAGAATTCATCCAGCTAAGCCCTGTAAATAGACTAAACTTGATACAGAAACATAAAATGTGTGTTAATTGCTTTAGTCACAATCATTTGACCAAACAGTACACAATTTCAGGCCGCTACCAGAAATGTGGAAAAATGCACAACACCCTTGTACACTTGGAACAAGCCCCGCAAAAGAATTCAATATCCAGGAAGCGTAACAAATCAAAGGAGGAAACAGAGTCAGCCAATGAAGCAGTTACAACGAATAACTCCACGACGCAACACGCGACATCTCTAGTCAGCACACCAACTGAAGCTGAAAGCATGGCGGGAAGTTACACTAACAAAAGACTATATGTTCTACTGGGAACAGCGTTGGTAAAGGTCAAGGCTAATGGTCTGGAAACTGAATGCAAGGCAATCCTTGATTCAGGATCACAAGTCAATTTGATCACAGAACGATTAGTCAACCGGCTTGGACTCCCAGCACGGACTACTTCTGTTTCAATTAACGGTATTGGAAAAAACCGTACCAAGGTTCAACACCGAGTCAACATTACGCTACAATCTCGACTCAACAATTTTTCAACACGGCTTGAAGCATTCGTATTGCCGCAAATTATTTCGCCTCAACCTGCTTGTTAGGGGCGGAATTTTATCATCAACTACTCAAGATCGGACAACTTAAATTAGGCAAGGACCTTCCACTGCTACAAAATACAGCCTTTGGATGGATCGTATCGGGAAAGGTATCTGGTGAGAGGCTCTCATCAGGAATCTGCGGAGTCTTAACAGAAGAGGATAAAATGAATACAGCTATTGAGCGATTTTGGAAACTCGAGGAGGTTGAAGGAAGAGAGCAAAATTTATCACCTTTCGATGCACAGTGCGAAGCACATTTCAATCAGCATACCACACGTGACCATAAAGGTCGATTCATAGCACGACTGCCATTTTGTGCTGAACCATCTTTATTAGGGTCCTCACATAGTATCGCATTCAATCGGTTCCTCGCACTAGAACGTCGATTATCAAAAGACGCTTCATTGAAGGAACAATATGCGCTATTTATGAAAGACTATGAAACAATGGGGCACATGTCGAAAATCAATATAGACGAAGTAAAGGGGCGTACATACTTTATTCCTCACCACTGCGTTTTGCGACCCGAAAGTAGTACAACTAAACTCAGAGTAGTTTTCGATGCGTCAGCAAAAACGTCCTCAGGAAAATCCTTAAATGATATTCTTCACA
Source organism: Germaria angustata (assembly GCA_963681545.1). Lineage (NCBI taxonomy): Eukaryota > Metazoa > Arthropoda > Insecta > Diptera > Tachinidae > Germaria > Germaria angustata. Next base: position 69,152,285 of record OY813002.1, read on the forward strand.
CTGGACCACCACTACAAAATGATCTATTTACGGTTCTATTGCGATTTCGGCTGCCCCGTTTCGTATTCACAACAGATATCGAAAAAATGTACCGCCAAATCTATATCCACCCCAAGGACCGACAGTACCAGATAATCCTCTGGCGAAATAATGCCTCTGAGCCTATTAGTTATTTCCAGTTAAATACCGTTACCTATGGTACTAGACCAGCACCATATCTGGCGATCAAATGTTTAAAGGAAATAATCCAGGATAATAAGATGCAAGCTCCTTTGGCAGCCAGTTTCTTGGAAAAGAACTTTTATGTCGATGACGGGCTGGGTGGAGCTGATAGCCTGAATACAGCCCTAGAAACTCAGCGCCAGCTGCAAGACGTCCTGGCCAAGTACGGATTCCATTTACGAAAATGGTGCGCTAATAATGCCGAGCTGCTCCGCAACATTCCCAGTTATGACCAAGAAGTCAGTCTTGACTTCTCAGACGAAACTGATTACACTAAAACACTGGGATTGGTATGGGTACCTAAAGATGACCTACTTAAGATCAAGGTCAACATTCAAACAATTAAAGCCGTGACTAAAAGAACAGTCACATCAGACTTGGCCCGAATCTTTGATCTACTAGGAATACTGTCGCCAGTAGTTGCCAGAGCAAAAATGTTTATCCAGGAATTATGGACCTTGAATCTCTCATGGGACGAGGCTGTTCCTTCAGAATTTGTTATGTGCGAAATCACGGATAACTCCACTCAAACAGCAAACACTGCCTAGACTGGAACTATGTGCCGCACAATTGGGTGCTAACTTAGCTGCAAAGGTGAAATTAGACTTGGATATGAATACAACGCCAACATTCTATTGGTCCGACTCAAAAATAGTCTTATCGTGGATAAATTCAAGATCTTCTTCCTTTCATACATTTGTGGCAAATCGAATCGCTTCAATTCAAGAAAACACGCTACCTGAGCAATGGCGTCATGTAAGTTCTAAAGATAACCCAGCGGACATCATATCAAGAGGACTGGATCCACAACAGTTACAGCATACACCCTGTTGGAGCGTAATATTAAATAGAAATCAACTTGTAATTAAATAGAAATCAACTTGTAATTAAATAGAATTTAGTTTTTAGTTTATACATTTAGAATTTAGTTTATACATTCCATAAATCTGAACTGTTATTATATTTCTTATTATACTTACTATAGTTTATACATTCCATAAATCTGAACTGTTATTATATTTCTTATTAAAAATAATCAAACTTAATTATTAAGTAAAATTCCTCAAAATACTGCTATTTAAGTGCAAACATATGTACCTATATATTATAGGTACACATGTACCTATTATATAAATATGCACCTAGTATATAGATAGTTAATGACCTTTGGTTAAGTATAAGTAAACAAGTAAATAAATAACTAACTGTCCTCTCATTAAGTCTCTCTGAGTCATAAACACCTGGAATAAATAAGAAATAAACATTGGAATGTAATAATATAAAAACAAGAATGTAAACAATAAAGGAAGACAGTTTGTGAATATACGGAGATCGAAATAAAAGTGTTATTATTTTAAATCCAGTACCCAAATTTTTAATAACAAAACTCATAATTTATTTGAGTTTTGATTCGTTGCCTTAAAAACTATTAAGGCTAAACATTTTGGCGCCCGAGCAGGGACTTGATTTAAATAATAATAATAATTATAAAAATAACATAAACTGATAAATTACTTCAGTTTATACAATAATTAAAAAACTTAATTTAAAAATTAATAAAAAACTGAAAAACTGATAAGTTACTTCAGTTAAACAAATTTGAGAAAAACTGATAAATTATTTCAGTTAAACAAATAAAATAAACTGATAAGATACTTCAGTTTAAATAAATTTATAAAATAATTAAAATTTGTTAAAAACAAAATTGTTTTTGTTGCGTGTAAAAAGTGAAGCATATTTTATTAATCATCATAAAAAGACATATTTATGTGCAATTGAATTTGAAAGTTTGATCTCCATCAACAATCCAACAGATCTCCATCAATTTCACATTTGGGAAATCTTCATAATCGTGTCCAGATGCCCCGTTGCCTGTGTAGAGCTGAACCTAAGAAGGGGAGTAATTTCGATTCGAATCAAGAGGTAACAAGTGTCCAAAATATTTGTGTTTTTCTACCCTTAAATTTGTAATTTAATCAAATTTAAGAGATTTTTGTAAGTTAATCAAAAATTATTCTGCATTGCAAGTCAAACACAAATACATTTTTACACTTGAATTTTGTGAAACAATTTATTTATTTAATATTTATATTAAACAAATTCCACCCTTAAAAGTGAAACAATTTGCAAGTGTTTATATTTTTATTATTAACACATTCGTACACAAACAATTCGGTCTCTTTATTATTGAGAGAAATTATAACAACTTTCGTTTACCGCCGGTACTTCAATCGCGTGAAAATTTTTAAGTGCGTTAAAAAATTAAAAATTTCGCTATTTATTAATTTTATTTATTGTAAATAAATAAATAAATATTTTTTGCAATTTATTTTATACATTTTGGGTTATCTTAATTTCTTAAGATCAGTATTCCATTCCGTGCGTTCCTATACCAATTGTAATAATTTGCATACAGCAGCTGTAACAGAATAGTGCGTTCACACTAGCTTCGGAAAGTTAATTTTCATACAAAGTGAAATTATAAAGTCGTTCGTGTATTCACACTAGCATCGAAAACTTGTTTCATATAATTAAAAAAAAAAATTAATTGCTTGATGTGTGTACTCGCACGGCTTATGTTTTCGTACTTGAAAAAATTAACTGAAAGAGATTTCACTTGGTAAAGGAACTCGAACTATTTACCAAAGGCTGTTGATGGTATTTTTTGCAAATTCAATAAGGTAGTTAATTTGGAACAAATTTTAATACTGCTAAACTCAAAAATAGTATATATAACCGGAAACTTTGGAGAAAATAATCTTAAAAAAGGAAAGAGTCGTAAGAAATATAATCCGAATTCGACAGTCCATTAAAGATAGGACTATTTCGTTCAATCCTATTGAACTAGAATGTCGATTGGATATTTTGAAAACTTATATTGACCAAGCAATGAAGCTTCAGTCGGAGGTGGATAATTTGGATCCCGACAACGATGATAGAGCTGAGCTTGAGGATATTTGTGTGACTACAAAATCACTGTTGTTAAGCCTTCTTACAAAAAACAAACAGTCAAGTGTGCCTGAAACTTCATTCAGCGTACAGTCACATCAGTCTCGACTTCCGAATATGAAGCTTCCCAAATTTACTGGGAAATACAGCGAATATAAGAATTTTATGAGCTTATTTGAAAATTTAGTTCATAATGATCCGACGTTGACAGATATAGAAAAGTTCAATCATTTAATATCATGCTTGTCCGATTCAGCTTTAGGTACAGTGAAAGCTTTTCAGATTTCTGAAGAAAATTATCCCAAAGCACTAGCTAGCTTAAAAAAGGTTTATGACAATGAATGTCTTATATTTTTCGACAATATATCGAAACTTTTTGATTTACCAGAAATTACAAAACCTTCGGCTTCTGCTTTGCGAAGCATGATTGATACTGTGTCTGCCATTTATGATTCCTTGTTATCAATAGGCGATGACAAGAAAATTACAAAAGCTATTTTGATACATTTAGTGATGTCAAAAGTAGATCCAGTCAGTAAGTCCAAGTGGGAAGAACAGCTTGATTTTGAAAAACTTCCTCTATGGTCTGATTGCGAAGCCGCTTTAAACAAACGTTACCAGCATATTTCAGCTGATGAATCTTCTGGTTCAAGGCTGAGGTTTAATAAAAATAAAACTGAGAATGCAAATAATAGAAATACAAGGACATCATTAAATTGTACAAAATCAAAGCAACCCGTTGACAAATGTCTGTTTTGCAAATCTACTCAACATATAATCAATAATTGCCCTTCTTTCACTTCTGAGACTGTAGCGAAAAGATTTCACTTTATAAAATCTGTGCCAGCATGTATTAATTGTCTAAAAAAGGGACATACAGTAGCACGATGTTTGTCTTCCAAGTGCCGAATATGTAACGGTTCTCACAGCTCGCTACTTCATCGATTCAATAATGGTTCTAATGACGTAAATAACTCTTCTGATCAGCCGTCTATCTCTCACGCTTCTGTAAATTATTCATCTTCGGATGAAAGAATCATTCTCGCGACAGCTATAGTAAGAGTACGAAATAGTTCTGGCCAATTTATTCCAGCTAGAGCACTGTTAGATTCCGGTTCGCAACCAAACTTGATTACTGAGGAACTTGCGCAGCTACTCAGATTAAAGAGAGAAGGAGGTAGATTGAATTTGAATGGCATCAGTGAAACAAATTCGGTTTCAAAATCATGTATTAATTTGACTGTCTCGTCGAGGGTTAACTCTACCCAATTCACTTCCAAATTTTGGGTATTGAGCTCAATTACAAATTTGCAACCTGATCGTAGATTGGTCACAACGAGCTTAAATATTCCCAGAAATATAGAATTAGCTGACCCACTCTTCCATAAGCCCCAGAAAATTGATTTGTTAATTGGGGCAGAAGTGTTCTTTGATTTAATGTGTGTTGGCCAAATCAAATCTGGCCCATGCCTTCCTATTCTTCAAAAAACTTCACTTGGCTGGATTGTTACTGGAAAGTACAATCAATCAAAGAGCTTGAATAATGGCAAAGTTTTTCACTTAAGTACTTCAATAGAAAACGAGAGCAATATTGATTCAATTGTCAGAAAATTCTGGGAGCTAGAAGAGCTTCCAAATGAATCATCGAAATTGTATACTGAGGAACAACAACAATGTGAGGCCAAATTTAAAAATTCAGTACGACGTTTGGAGTCAGGCCGATTCGAAGTCTCGCTACCGTTCAAATCTGATACAAAATTATTGGGTTCATCTTTCGAAATTGCCAAAAGACGATTCCTATCTTTGGAGCGAAGGCTTTCCAAAGACAATGTAATGAGACAAATGTATCATGATTTTATAAAAGAGTATTTTAACTTGGGCCATATGTCACTCCAGGACAAAATGCCAGATTTTCCTCATTATTTCATTCCACATCAGTGTGTTTTGCGACCTCAGAGTACAACTACTAAACTTCGAGTAGTGTTCGATGCTTCGTGTAGAACTTCTTCGCTTGCATCACTCAACGATCTGTTAATGGTCGGTCCCACAGTTCAAGAAGAATTATATTCTACATTGATTCGTTTTCGACTCCATAAATACGCAATCACTGCAGATATTGAAAAAATGTATCGTCAGGTCTTGATTGATGATCGAGACAGAAACTATCAATTAATCCTCTGGAGGGAAAATCAATCTGATACCTTAAAGATTTTTCGCTTGAACACGATGACTTATGGTACAGCTTCTGCTCCATTTTTGGCCATAAGATGTTTGATCCATTTGAGCGATTTATACAAAGAGACCTTACCTATTGGTTCGAAGGTTATCCGCAGTGATTTCTATGTCGATGATTTGCTCACTGGAGCTGAAAGTTACCAAGATCTAATCGAAATTCGTAATCAGGCTACTGAAATTCTAAGTTCAGCTGGTTTTAACCTGACTAAGTGGGTTTCAAATCATCCAGATTTCATTAGTACATTACACGAGGAAAAATTGTTGCATAGCGATGCAGATGCTACTAAAGCTCTAGGTATACATTGGGTTCCGAAAAATGATACATTTAAGTTTCATTTGGAAGATAATTTTCAAGAATTGAAAGCTACGAAAAGGAACATATTGTCAATTTCTTCCCGATTATTTGATCCCCTCGGACTTTTGTGTCCATTGGTAACTAAAGCTAAAATGTTATTGCAGGAACTATGGATTCAAAAGCTTGACTGGGATGAATCAATTCCCATGAGCCTAAATACTTTATGGGAAAATTTCAAGTTGAATTTACTGAAACTCGATTCAATCACAATCCCAAGATTCGTAAACACAACTTCAGCAGCAAGAATTCAAATTCATGGATTTGCTGATGCTTCAATTCGAGCATATGGGTGTTGCATTTACATTCGAAGCTCCGAATCAACCAAATTTGATTCGAGACTACTTACGGCTAAGTCTAAAGTTGCTCCACTTAAGACAAAATCTCTTCCGAGACTTGAATTATGCGCTGCACATCTACTGGCTAAGTTGTGGAATAGAATTAAGCTAATGATAAACTTCGAAATTGAGTCTGTTAATTTTTGGACAGACTCCGAAATAGTTTTATATTGGATAAAGACGCATCCATCCTCACTGTCCACGTTTGTTTCAAATCGTGTAGCTGAGATTCAGGAATGTTCAGATCAAGTTTTTTGGCGGCATGTGCCAACTAAACAGAATCCAGCTGATATCGCCTCCAGGGGATGTGATGGCGAAGAATTGAAAAATTCGATTTGGTTTAGAGGACCTTCGTTTTTGCTAAACGATAGTCATCAGTGGCCTGTTAACGAACATTTTGAGTTAACAGAGAACCAAAAATTAACCGAAATGAAAAGAACATTTTCACTTTTAAGGGTAGGTGGGAGACTGCTAAATGCAGATTTGGAATACAATACCAAATTCCCACTGTTACTACCGAAAAGAAATAGCTTTGTTACACTTTATTTGCGGAACTTGCATTTCGAAAATTGTCACGCTGGCACAAAAGCCCTCATAGCTCTGTCACGAGAGAATATTTGGCTGATAAATGCGAAAGAAGAATGCAATAGAATAGTTCGTAAATGTGTACATTGCTTCCGCTATAAGCCTAAGCTTATGTCCCAAATAATGGGCAATTTACCCACTAATAGAGTGATAGCTACGCGACCATTCTTAATAGTCGGCGTAGACTTTTGTGGTCCTATCAACGTCTCATTACGTATTCGTGGTAGACCACCGGTTAAAATGTATATAGCGGTTTTCGTGTGTTTCACTTCTAAAGCCGTACATTTAGAATTAGTATCGGATTTATCTACTGATTCATTTCTTCTCTCTTTTAAAAGGTTCACTGCAAGGAGAGGTCTTCCCAAAGAAATATTCTGCGACAACGCAACGAATTTCGTGGGAGCAAGCAGAATCCTCAACGAGCTACAGAACGCCTTCATTCAAAATCGACAGGCCGTCGAATTATACGCAGCGTCGTTAGGGGTGAAATTCAACTTCATACCACCTCGAGCGCCGCACTTCGGAGGACTATGGGAAGCAGCCGTGAAGCAGGCGAAGTTCCTACTTCTACGAGCAGTAGGCAATGCGTCGCTCACGCAAGAAGAAATGTGTACAATGCTCGCAGAGGTAGAGGCGGTACTCAACAGTCGTCCCATAGCACCGCTGTCTCCAGACCCCAACGACGGAGAAGCGTTAACTCCGGCTCACCTACTAATAGGAACGGGTCTGCGTTCGCTGCCACTAGAATCAGGAGAAGGCGTGAGAGGCAAAGAGGCCAACTTATCGAAGCGATGGCGACTGCTCTGCGTTCTCAAGCAGACATTCTGGCAAGCCTGGTCAAGAGACTACATTCTGGGACTTCAGGGCAAAGCGAAGTGGTCGAAAGAAATGCCCAGTCTCCAGGTCGGTCAAGTGGTAATAATCCACGAAGACAATTGCCCGCCACAACAATGGGTGACCGGGATAGTCGTAAAGGTCATCGCAGGCGACGACGGCAAGGTCCGTGTGGCGGAGGTCAAAACCCGAAATGGCATATTTAAACGTCCAATACACAAATTAGCACCGCTTCCAGATGTTTGAAGACTTCCAGTCCTTCAATGGGGCCGGAATGTTGGAGCGTAATATTAAATAGAAATCAACTTGTAATTAAATAGAAATCAACTTGTAATTAAATAGAATTTAGTTTTTAGTTTATACATTTAGAATTTAGTTTATACATTCCATAAATCTGAACTGTTATTATATTTCTTATTATACTTACTATAGTTTATACATTCCATAAATCTGAACTGTTATTATATTTCTTATTAAAAATAATCAAACTTAATTATTAAGTAAAATTCCTCAAAATACTGCTATTTAAGTGCAAACATATGTACCTATATATTATAGGTACACATGTACCTATTATATAAATATGCACCTAGTATATAGATAGTTAATGACCTTTGGTTAAGTATAAGTAAACAAGTAAATAAATAACTAACTGTCCTCTCATTAAGTCTCTCTGAGTCATAAACACCTGGAATAAATAAGAAATAAACATTGGAATGTAATAATATAAAAACAAGAATGTAAACAATAAAGGAAGACAGTTTGTGAATATACGGAGATCGAAATAAAAGTGTTATTATTTTAAATCCAGTACCCAAATTTTTAATAACAAAACTCATAATTTATTTGAGTTTTGATTCGTTGCCTTAAAAACTATTAAGGCTAAACACACCCCAATGGATGTATGGGCCATTTTTTCTTCATGGAGGCGAGAAACATTGGCCTCCCAGTTTTGGCCTAGATCCTAATTTGCCGACCCCTGAACAAAAGCAAGGATCATACATCTCACTCATTGCTGTCAATAGTGAAAACTTTTTGCACAGCATCAATCACCGAAATTTACTAAAAAGGCTCCAACGTATCATAGGATACATTTTAAGATTCATTAAAAATGCCAGAACTTTCAAACCCGAGCGACAAACCCAACAAAATCTCACACCTATTGAACTTCACGATGCGCTTGCCATCATTGTTCGAACCACCCAACTATGCACATTCACAGAAGACATTCAACAGCTGCAACAGAAAAAGGACCTTAAAGGATCGAGTCAAATAAAAAGCTTATCCCCATTTTTAGACGAATATAACATTCTAAGAGTCGGAGGCAGATTAGAAGCATCCACGTTATCATTCAATGCCAAACATCCAATGTTGCTTCCTTATAACGACACAATAAGTAAACTAATATTTGAGTCGATACATAGGGAAAACAAACATTGTGGCCCTGGAGCACTTCTAGCAATCGTAAGACAACGTTTTTGGCCCATTAAAGGCAAACATTAGGCTCGGGAAACTGTGCATAAATGTGTGCAATGTGTACGAGCGAAACCAAAACTTCTGCAGCAAATTATGGGAAACCTTCCAGAAGCAAGAGTAATACCAGCGAGACCCTTTATTAATGCAGGAGTTGACTACTGTGGTCCAATCTGGGTTCACTTCAAAACCCGAGGAAAGCGACCCCAAAAGGCGTATATTGCAGTATTCTGTTGCTTTTCCACTAAGGCGGTCCATCTGGAGCTTGTAACAGACCTTACAACCGACGCTTTCATTGGAGCGCTCAAAAGATTCATCGGCCGAAGGAGTCACAGTCAAGATCTCTACAGTGACAACGCAACAAACTTTGTGGGAGCTCGCAATCAATTAGAAGAGTTGTCAACTGCTCTTTTCGCCACAGCTGCTCAAGAAAAAATTCAACAAGAGTGTGCCAGCAAAGACATCAGTTTTCATTTCATACCTCCACGACCCCCGCACTTCGGCGGACTATGGGAGGCTGCAGTCAAATCCGCAAAAAGGTTACTTGTTAAAGAAATGGCAAACGCGTCTCTGACCTATGAAGAAATGGAAACCGTGATCATAGAAGTCGAAGCAATCCTTAATTCGAGACCGATTGCACCGTTGCCGAATAATCCTAATGATGAGGCTGCACTAACACCAGGCCACTTTTTGATTGGTGAACCTCTTACAGCACAAGTAGATGCAACTGCCAGGTCAACTCCAACAACTCTTACAAAACGATGGGAGTTAGTGTCACAAATAAAACATCAATTCTGGAAACGATGGTCGCAGGAATACCTCAGTGAACTCCAGCAGCGAAACAAGTGGCAAACCAAGGCTCAAAATTTGCAACGGGGTACCATAGTTATAATTAAAGACAACACACCAGTCATGAAATGGCGTCTTGGAAAAGTAACTGAAATTTACCCCGGTCCAGACGGATTGGTCAGAACAGCGGATGTAAAAACATCTGATGGTATCCTTAAGCGAGCAATTCACTTGCTGGCTCCTCTTCCTGTGGAGCCACCAGGAACCAATGTTAGCAATAACACAACAGATGAGAAACGAAAAAGAGACAGCTCACCCAAGAACAAAACCATAAATGAACCACCCTCAAAACGTTGTACTCTAAACGCAACAGGTCTGCTAGTACTCATAGCATTATTTCTCCCTCTAATCCTATGTCAACAAGTGACGTACACCCAAATCACCAGCAACCCTGGATTACATTTCGAAAATATTGGCCAAGTTAAACCTGTCATCGCTGAATGGAAGCTCCTTATTTATTTTGAGCTGACACCGTTCTATAACGAATTAGAACTTTTAATGAACGGTACCTCTGCGCTGAAAAGGGCCTGCGATTACTCGTCTCTTAATCATCAAAGCAACGGACTTCTATCCCATTTTCAAGATCTCAGAAATGAAATGGAGCACGGCTTGGAAAATTTCATAAAAAGGAAGCGACGAGGAGCAATAGACATCGTTGGAAATATAGCAAGCTCCTTGTTTGGCGTTCTAGACTCCAAATATGCAGCAGAAATGACGGATACTATTAATAGTATAAAAACCAACGAAGCCCACTTGCAGAGCCTTCTTCGGAATCAAACATCGTTTCTCGACTCGACCCTGAATCTCATGAAGCAATCGGAACAACGCACGCAAGATAACTTCGAAAAAATGAACGGTAAAATAAATAAACTACTCTACCTCACAACCAATGACAATTACCATCGATCGGAAGTCATTTTATCACTGAGTGTCCAGTTACTTACAATTGCTAATAATTTACAAAAAATGCACACATCTATGATCACATTGTTAACGGACACTTACCATGGTCGAATTAGTCCGGTTCTACTAACCCCACAACAATTTTGGGGTGAAATCGATAACATAAAGGCAAACCTTCCCGCAGATCTAGTACTTCCAGTTGCAGACATTATTCATTTATATGGTGTAGTCACGGCTCATGCAGCAATCTCAACTCAGCACATTATTTGCACCTTGTTCATCCCTCTAGCCCATCAAGGGCAATATGACCTATTTTATATTACTCCAGTACCACAGCTAATGAACAACTCTTTAGTGGCTATCATACCAACCACTAAAATGATGGCTCTCAACGCTCATCGTGACGAATATTTCCCTCTAGATGAATCGAAGCTAAGTACCTGCAATAAACTTGAGCATAACATTTTCTTATGCCCACACATTCAAGCTGCATATCATAAAGGCTCTCCAATTTGTCGCTGTGAGATACATTTATTCAACAATGAATCCGACTCAAGCTGCAATAACGTATGGTACCAACTTTATAACAAGAACCAGTGGCTGCTCGCAACTCAACAGCAACTAAAACTAAGCACAGTATGCAAGGGTGAAAGCAGTTCACAATTGCTGGAAGGTACCGGGTTGCTCACGCCTCCCGCAGGGTGTGCAATGAAAAATGATGTTATTACCATATACGGGCATCGAACCATCTCATCAAACTTGCATTCATCATATACAAGCAATGGGATGTCATTCCTTCACCTCCAAGAAAACGTAAACAACATGACACAACCCCTGTCATATGCTTCGACAATTGAAAAGATAACCCATCTGCAGAATGAGGTCAGGGCGCAACGACAAGAATTTCCTCTCGCAAGAACCCATAAAATACATAGCTTAACCATCAGCTATGTTGGACTAGCCTTGATTTTAGCTGTGATAGTGGCCCTGATAGCAAGGCAAAGGTTGAAGAGAAGATGTGAACCAATCCCCGAAGCACCACAACCGTCTCCACGATCCAACTGGAATGTTTCATTGGAACCAACAACTTAATCCACTTCAAAATATGTAAATTGCCGGAGATCGCTCATTCGCACTTTTCAATCCCCTTGGGGCCGCAATATGTTAATTCTTTTGAGTTTTTTTATTCTTTATTCAAAAATAAAAACAACTCTCAATAGAATTAATAAGACTTGAACATAATCCGTACTTCTTTTTTACGTTCTTATTTTTCCCACATTTTGGCGTGAGAATTACCGCGTCTGCATAATTCGTAATACTTGAACATAATCCGTACCTCTTTTTTTACGTTCTTATTTAGGCGTGAGAATTACAGCGTTTGCATAATTCATAGCTAAATTAAAACAAAATTTTTATTTACACGTACTAAATCAAATAACTAGTCAGACGTTGGAGAAATTTGATATCTGTTTGGGCTTTACTGTCAGTGAGAAAATAATTTGCTTATTTAATTCACCAGCCAGACAGTTATGAAATCCAATATCTGTTCTGTGCTAACGGTGGGAAAATAATTAGTGCATCAGAAGAATGAACGGTTTCCAGCCTGCTAAAAATTAAAATTTTTTACTTTTTTTGTATTGTATTTCTATTTGTATTTGTATTTCTTTATTATTTGTATTTGTAATTTTCTTCTTTAAATACCATAAGTTTTTAATAAAATTTGTGATTGCACGATTGTCATTCATCCAGCAAACATCTGAATTTCATTTTTTCCGACAAGTCAGTTTACGTTGTTCTTGTGTACCTCTTGAACAACTGAACCGATAATAATCGCTTGAATTATCCTGGTGAACTACTAGGATAATAAACCCCTACGAACAGTAATAACTTGGTGAAGCACCAAGTTATACATCTCGATAAGGTTGAGCAAGGCAAACGAGCCTGCGCTTAACATTTTGATAATATTCCGCCCCTAACAAAATATCGATTTTTTCTGGACGGTTGAAGGTTGGGTCCGCTAATGCTATGTTGCTGGGAATTGACCACCTGTCGATTGTAAGTGATTGAGCGGGAACATCAAACAACACACAAAAGTAGAATATACACATGTAGGAAGTAAATACAACATTGAAGTTAACAGGTATGTTAGGGCTATAAGTAAGATTCTGATCGGAAATGTTGAATTTAATAATTTGCAAGTTGAACAGGCTAGCTGCAAAATTAACATCGTTGGGACATATGCCTGTATTGGGTGTCCAAGTACTCCATATGTCATCTTCCAAGCAAGTAGTATTCTATCCCAGGGGATACTTCCAATGGTGTCTAACTGTTCCACTAATGTTAACTATGTTAGTTGCTCAAATGAGCCATATGAGATAAAAATACTAGATAACAGCAAAACTTGTATGTTTGATATACCGAAATTAAACCAAACCTTAGTAGCACACTTTGTGTATGAGTTCAAGGGATACCTTGATTCCATTTCCATATTTAAGAAATCGATAATGTCATGCCAGGAATGCGGAATAGGATGTTCACACAACCAATACATTAAAGGCTGTGAGGACATATGGTGGCCATTCATAATGGGTGCTATCATTGCAGCACTTATAACAAGCATTACATGCCTATTCGCCCGTAAGTGTTTCCAGAAGGTCATACTTGAATGTACTGAGCGCATATTGTATAGGTATAACGTTGCTAAGGACAATAGAGAATTCAAAAAACTAGAAAGCTTGACAAAACGTGGCATAATGGGGGCACAACCCAAACTTGTGAAACCAGTGAATAGCTAAAAGAAGTACATAGAGATGATCGAAGTTAGGCGTGGTCAGAAAATGGGTTACATTGATGTTGAAAATGGGGACAACTCTAATAATCATGTTGATGAGGCACAGAACAAACCATTGTATGAACAAATAAACCAGAAAAAGGAACCCAAGAGAACACCTACAGCGCCTAGAAGGTATCCCTCTTTGGTGGCCATACCTGCAGTGGGTGCAGTTACAATGCAAGGTGGTATCCCTATGATAAATGCATGTGATAACACTTTGTACTTAACATCAACAGGTAAAATCTGTGACATTTACCAATGTTTGACATCATCCATCTATGATATACCAGTGATGACTGGATCCACCATCTGCTTTAAGGATTATAGCAATAACATAATGAGGATCAAACTTGCTAATGCATACTATAGGACTCGGTACAACCTGGCATATTATACATCTGACATCAATATAACAACATATCAGACATGGAACTGCAAGGGTGCTGAAAACTGTTGGCAAGGCGGCTGTTACGAAGGACAGGTCAAAAATGAATTGATACATGAACCTAATGGCACTGTGTCTGGATATTCCTGTAATATTGACACTTTAGGATGTGATTCATACTGCTTCCATCACACCACTTGCACATGGTATAAATGGGTCATGAACAATGTAGGCCCAAAAGCACCAGTGTATATCAAAAGGTCAGAAATATGGGAGATAATGTTATCAATCAATTATAAAAATGTTACAACTGTCCACAGAGTTAATGTCAACAACCCGAGAATCAACCTTGACAGCATGACAGTTAGTATGCCAATATATGTTACTGGTTTCACATCTGACACTGATTTTACGGATAATGGCATAATATTACTAGACAATGAGGCATATCAAATGAATGTGGCCAACATCAATATGCCAGAGACTGATATAATAGGTGATTATCAGATAAGCATAGATGAGCAATCATATGCATATAATGGACATGCTGTGTATTGCACAACAACATCATGCAATGTGAAATGTAGGTACCCAATTCAAAAACTCAAAAGAATTAACAGCCTCAAACGGTAGTAGAATTTTTAAATACTTCCTCTAGGTTAATTCCAGACTTCGATGGAAATTCCGAAAACTTGCAAAGCTTTATCGATGCTATTAATTTAGTAGATTCGATTAAAGAAACTCACGAATCAGTAGCTGTAAACCTTATCAAAACAAAATTGAAAGGAACAGCAAGAAATCTAATTTCATTAGAAACTACATTACAAGAAATAATCTCTAAACTAAAAACAACAACAAAAAGTCATGACTAGAGATATAGCTAAGTATGTCAAACAATGCCTTAAATGCCGAACCAACAAAACCACGGTTAAAAGCAAGGAGTCTCTCGTTATAACACCAACTCCTTTAAAAGCTTTTCAAAGAGTAATAGTTGATACAATAGGTCCCCTTCCACGATCTGATTCACAGAACGAATACGCTGTGACTATAATGTGTGATTTAACTAAATATCTAGTAGCTATTCCAATAATAAATAAATCAGCCAGAAATGTGGCGAAAGCCATTATGGAAGATTTTATTTTAATATATGGTCCAATGAATACAATCCTTACGGACCTAGGTACTGAGTATATAAATCAAGTACTAACGGAATTATGCAAGCTAGTGAAGATAGAAAAATTACACTCCACTGCTTGCCATCATGAAACACTTGGTACAATTGAGAGATCTCACAGAACATTTAACGAGTACTTGAGATCTTATGTTTCAGCAGACAAATCAGATTGGGACAACTGGTTGAAATGTTTTGTATATTGTTATAATACAACTCCATCCACAGCTCATGGATATTGTCCATTTGAATTGATCTACGGAAAAAATCCAAGAGAGCTAGATTTTACCAATGACAATGGCATAGAACCAGTTTACAACGTTGAGGCTTACGAAAAAGAAGTTAAATTTAGACTCCAAGTAGCACAACGTAGAGCTGCGAGCCTCATTGAAAATGCTAAGCTCCTAAGACAAAAATTATCCAATGAAAATTCTAATCCCTCCACTTTCTGCGTTAATGATTCTGTGTTAGTCCGCAATGAATCAGGACATAAACTGGATGCGATCTACACAGGTCCATTTACAGTTAAAGAAATTGACACTTCTAACAATGTCACATTAATGGATGCTAATGGTAAACTTTTTACCGTCCATAAAAATAGAACAAAAAAGATAAATTAACCCCTAAAATAAAATACTAATCTTTTGAAAAAGAAAAACAGATTCTTTGAAAACATTTTTTTCCTCGTATTTAACATGCAAAGTACATGTTTGTATTAATTTTATATTGAAAAAAAATCCTTAAAACAAACTATTTAATGTTTGTACTAATTATATATTGAAAAAAAAAATTTCCTTGAAACATACTATTTCCCACTTAATATGTAATGTACATATTTGTACTTTATAAAATATTAATAATAATTGATTTGTTTTATATATATGTACATATATTTTTTTATTTACTTTGTATTATATAAAAGAATAACAATAACAATTATATAATAAAATAAATTAATTTTAAATTATATATATATATATATATATATATATATATATATATATATATATATATATATATATATATATATATATATATATATATATATATATATATATATATATATATTTGTATTATATAAAAGAATAATCAATTTTGTATTGATTATTCTTTTCCAAAAAAGGGAGGTGTAGTGTGTTTGACAAGTCGTAGTTACCATACCGTCTGTATGTAACACGAGCTACATACTTTGTTGTAGCAACATTGTCCACACACACTGGGAATATGCTGAGTGGCTCATTTGCACATACTGTAAATGTGCTGACTAGTTCATTCCCATCTTAATGTTTATTTATAAGTATTATATTCAT
This sequence comes from Germaria angustata, assembly GCA_963681545.1. Classification (NCBI taxonomy): domain Eukaryota; kingdom Metazoa; phylum Arthropoda; class Insecta; order Diptera; family Tachinidae; genus Germaria; species Germaria angustata. The sequence goes on from OY813002.1 coordinate 69,168,724, forward strand.
AAGTATTCAACTGTGTTAGTATTAGTGTACTTTTAGGTCTTTAGAATATAAGAATTAATTGTACAGTTAGTCTTAATCAGAACTCAAACAAATAAAGAGCACTTGCGACGTGACCGGTCGCAAGTGCACAAAAACTCCACAACATTCTAATTTAATACTTTACATGGCGATCCTACCACATAGCCAATAACACATTACATTACACAATTAACGCTCAAGGCTATATATAGATTTTAGCAAAGAATGTCCCGCCAAGCGTCGTCACCCACCGCAGTCTCAATCCTATTGAGAATTTATGGGATTATTTGGACCGCTAGATCCGTAAAAGAAACATATATAGCAAAGAAAGCCTGAAGGAAGCGCTAAAAGAAGAATGGTCAATAATTCCTACTGATTATACCAAAAGGTTGGTAGAATCAATACCAAACAGAATAAATTGTGTAAAAAAGGCTAAAGGTGCCCAAACATAATATTAATTTCTAAATAATATGGAATTTTCAGCATTTTTGTAAGTGTATAAGTTATTATAATAAACATTTATGTTTTTTATTCTATTATTTTTTCCAAGTACGAGTTCATTGCACTGCATTCAATAAGTCATTGCTTATTCTTAGGTGGTCACTATAAAAAATATAAATGTTTAATACTAACACTAAAGCTAAAACAAAATTTCTTTTTCACGAAACCCGATACCATTGTACAATTAAAACCCAAAATTATAAATAAGCATTTTTGTATTACTTTTAACAAATATTGTGAAACGCCACTTAAGACAAACTAGCATGAACAATATTGTGAAATACCACTTAAGAATCAAATATTTTTATGAAATGTAAGCATTATGATATTGCATTGAATTTTGTATTTTAGTTTATAAGATTGATTTTTTCCAAATAAAAATTAGTTCTAAAGCAGCACTCAATATAATTAGTTTTAACTGGCGCCCAACGTGGGGCGCATTCGCGTTATAATCCCTCAAGTAGTGATACAAATATTCATTATCCCTCAAGTAGTGATACAAATATTCAATATCCCTCAAGCAGTGATACAAATATTTAATAAATTTCACAAGCAGTGGTATTAAGAAAAAATAAAAATCCTTAAATGTTAAATGAAATATTTAATCCATTAACTCTGAAACAAAAACAGCAAATTTTTAAATAAAAAAAAGGATTTAACATTTTTGAAAGTTTTTATACAATTGTTTATTAACTGTTTAGTTATACAACGAATGAAACCTTATAAAAAATCATCTGAAACTTGAACATTAAAACCTTAAACACAACATTAGTGAAATAAAAAATCATCAACAGCATCAAAAATTAAATCAACAGAAGGGAAGATCACCAACAACAACCAACAAATTAAATCAACAGAATAAAAAATCATCAACACCGGGAAGGACGAACATCCACCTACAATCACCAACTTCATACACAACAAGAGACCAGCTACAATAGCAACATCTACAAAATGAAATTAACTTTTCTGATGTGTCATAAATTTTTAAGCAATTACTATTCTTACATAATACAAACTATTCTTGCAAATATAAAATAAAAATTATAAAAAAAAATTTTCATAGTAAACAAAAATTATTACAAATTTTTAAAATCCACAGTAATTATAATTGTGACTTATTTTATTTCAATTTTAAATTTTAATACTTTTGAACCTACAACAAATGTTATTCTATATTAATTGACTAATATCAAAGACTCTAAAATCTATTGAAAAAATAAAGTAATATTTAATCAAATTCTAGCTTAGCATTCTTATTTTTCTGAAAATATAAAAAAAAATAATAATAAACCAAAATAGAAATATTTAACAATCAAATAAAAATTATTAAGAATTTTTTTAAATTAATTTGAGAAAGTTACAAGTTATGGCTAACCAAAATAACCTACTTAGACCACCAATTTTAAATAATCCACCACCTAATCCAGGTGATAATCAAAATCCACCCAATAATCAACAACAAATGGAGGCATTAGTGAGTCTCGTAACTCGGTTGTGTAGGGAACAATGTAGAGGTATAGTGGAGAATATTTTAAATCCAGATGCAGATATTTTAGTGAGAGATGAGGTTATTGAACAACAGTATAGGGAAAATCTAAAAACCGTGATTGTAAATGGAAAAAGATTCACTCTGTCAGATGTGATTTTTTCTAACACTTTACCTGCAGTTGTGCAACCAAGAGAAAGCGACCTTCATATTGAGGAAACGCTTACCCTGGAATTAGTCAAAGAAATGCACGTCAATAACACCAATGCTATTGCACTCTTGCATCTTCAGAGTGAAAGGTCTGACATAATAGTTTACTCATTGATATTCATTACAATAATTGTAATATTTTTTGTCATTACGATTAAAAGAAACAAGTCCCCTAACTGCCATCCCGAAAATCATAATTTAAATATTATATCACCAATTCCAGAGAAGACTAATGAGGTAAAAAATTATACCATATCAAGAGTATCCCAAATTCCATATTTTTAATTTGGCGATCGGGACGATCGTTCTAAAGGGGGAAGAGTTATCATAATAAACATTTATGTTTTTTATTCTATTATTTTTTCCAAGTACGAGTTCATTGCACTGCATTCAATAAGTCATTGCTTATTCTTAGGTGGTCACTATAAAAAATATAAATGTTTAATACTAACACTAAAGCTAAAACAAAATTTCTTTTTCATGAAACCCGATACCATTGTACAATTAAAACCCAAAATTATAAATAAGCATTTTTGTATTACTTTTAATAAATATTGTGAAACGCCACTTAAGACAAACTAGCATGAACAATATTGTGAAATATCACTTAAGAATCAAATATTTTTATGAAATGTAAGCATTATGATATTGCATTGAATTTTGTATTTTAGTTTATAAGATTGATTTTTTCCAAATAAAGATTAGTTCTAAAGCAGCAGTCAATATAATTAGTTTTAACTTATACTAACTTTTGAGACGATATTTATTGATTTTTTATAAAGTACAAAAAAGAATTGTTTTTTTTTTAATTTAGACCATTTTTAATGTTAACACGTTATAAATATTGAATAAATAATTTTATTTTTGCAACGTAAATGGATATTTATAAATGCATTATTCCTTTTCTCTGAAGAAAATAACACATTTCAGTGGTGTTTACACAGTTTTGACGGTCATAGCAGTTCACTCTATTGCGATTCAACTGTATGTATATGCAAACAACTAAATTAATTTAAAAAATATATACTTTTTACTTTATTAATAATTATTTTTGAATCCTTTGAAAAGGCATTTTATTTTATGTTAATTTATAATCTCTAATTGGATTGACAAAAGTTTCGATACCTTAACCCTTTCGGCCCCAAAGTTGCTTATAAGCAACTTTGATTTTAATGACCATTATATTCAAAACATTGAAAACAAACTCATCAAAGCACACACAGAGTGTGTTGAATAAAGTTGTTAGAATTAAAAAATAACAAAAAAACATTCAGCATTGTCACGATCACAGTTGCCATAGTTGGTAAATTTTTCTACCAAAATTAGTAATTTTTTTAGGATTGATAACTTTGTTTTTGTTTTAGTAACTTTTTTAAAGCTTGACAAACTATCAAATTATTGCTTTTCTTGTATCATCTTTCCGCACTACTCAACACTGCGAAAACAAATCATTAAAAACAACTGTGTGAATGGGCGCCAAATTGTTCAACGGCGTATTATGCAAATGTCATAGTTAGGAGCTTTTGTTCATATCGGCTTTGATGTTATATTTGTTTATTTATGTTAAGTTTGAGTTAGGTGAGAAAATTTTAGACAAATTAAAAATATTCTTCATCTTGTGTTCTGTATGGGTAAGTAAGTATAAACATTACTGTTTTATAACAAATATATTGAAATATTTTTTCGTTTAGATTTATCATAAAAAAGCGAAATGTGGCGGAGGACGTGTCGATTTTGAGCAGCGACGATGAACATGGAACTTCCAAAAAAATCGGTAAAATAAATATTGAATGCACAATGCATAAAACTAAATATTTGACAAGTTGTATATTTCTTACAGAAATGAAGAGGAAATAAAAAAGCGAACCAGGAAGTTTCTTTCGGAGTGGAAGCAACAGTTTCCTTGGCTTTTGGAAAAAGCAGGCCAATGTTACTGTTCAGTCTGCGAAAGGACATTAGTTAACCATGGCTTCAGAGTATCAAACTTTTCTTGATGAGCTAATTTCATATATTAGCAGCGTAAACCGTGCATACTTTGATGGTCTAGTTTCTACTTACTTTTACCAGGGCTTTGATCCTCTAATGGTCCTGAAGCAACTGAGGCTTAAAGGAAGTGGCAGAAACATAACATCTGATATTAGTGTAATGGTGACAGTTTGGTAATAAGATGACACGTGGTAATAAGATTTCAACCATCCTTAAGAAAACAGCAGAACAGGCTGCAGCAACCTTAACAGACATCCATAGGGCTTACAACATCCTAAATGGGAGTCCTAAAGCCAATACTGATTTAACTTTGGCAAGAGTTGCAGCATCCTTCCCAGTTGCCACAATTGAGACCTGTATGAGGATGACAAACTTGATTCGTCCTGGGGATTCATGATTTATTTCCAATGGAGTGACTAATTAGAAAGGACCTATACAATAATAATGTTGGTATGAAGTTTATCAAATCACTGCTCATAATCCAGCATGCTGAGTCAGAAGTTATTAATTCCAAGAACAGAGCCTATATTTCTAAGAATCAAAATCAAAAGTTAACTGACTTGCTCACCTATTCCAGAGCAGCATTTGATAATGGCATGGTTAATGTAACCATTCGAGTTAAATATACTGCCATCATTGTTGCTGCGTTGAGAGGTGACCCCATAGAGAAGCTTTCCAGCCTGTTCCAAAACATATACTCTGATCTGGCAGACGATGAGATAGAGTCAACCTATCTCTCTGGGGCATCTGCCATAAACTTTAGAGAATAGATTAGCATTTTTATCCATTTACCAAAATTATTATTACTTTAGGATATAGTTAATCATAATATTAATATGTTGTAGTGTCATAAGTCTCATCTGTAGTTATTTAGAGATAAACTCATAAAATAATAGCACTTTGTGTACTGTGTTTATTAATTTGTCATAACTAAACAGTAAACATCTGAGCCGAACGGTTGAAGCTCTTTAGTCGAACCGGCGAAGAAGTTTACATGCCGCCTAATTACAAATCTAAAATACAAAAGGAACTGACTAGTTAAATAACACTGGCAGCCTACAAACGTTTTTGCACTTGCCGTCGTCAATTAAATTAGTCGGCTCATGCTACCGGCACCAGCTGTTTCACCGCTGCTCGTTCATATTTAAATTGTGTGGTAAAGTATTAGATAACAAAAATGGAAAATATATCAAAAATATCAAAAGATATTCCGGTAAGATTTTGTTGTTATTATAATAAAGAACTCTCATTATTATTATAATAAAAAACTCTAATTAAATAAATGTCATTTCAGGCAAAACGTGTGCGCACTAAGCCAACAAAAAAGTGAGATATGTTACAAGAAAAATGTTGGTGGAATTCTTATTGTCTAACCGGAATTTTGAGGTTTGTACCAATGTATATGCATACAGAATTTGCAACGTTTCATTCATGCGTTACAATTGCTAAATACATTGAAACGAACGAGGATGTAGCCATTTCATTAATAAAAACTAAATTGATAGATACAGCTAGGAACTATATACATAACCGAGGAAAAGACGATTGAACAGGTAATAAATAAACTCCGTTCCTCAATTAAAGGCGAAAGCGCGGGATTGATCACTTCTAGAATTCTAAACACAAGGCAATTAAATAAGAATGCCACCTATTATGCGAAAGAAATAGAGTAACTAGCAAAGTCACTAAATAATGCGTATCTGGCGGATGGTTTAGGACCAGAAACGGCAAGTAAATATTCGACTCAAATTGCAGTTCAATCAATGGCTAAGAACGCTAACAATGAATAGGTTAAATTAGTCATGGAAATAGATAAATTTGATAATATTTCTAAAGGGACAACTAAATTTACGAGTGTGGCAAACGAAAACGCAACAATCTCAACAGATTTTTCATGTAAGAACGTATAATAATAGATATCGTGGCACAAGTTATAACAGGTATAGGTATAGAAACCGCAATAATTTTAATAATCATACTAACAATAATGGCAGCAACCGTAGCAACAACTCACGTCAAACTCGCAATTACCAAAGCCCTAACAGTAATACTGGGGAATTCCGCAACAATAATTATAGTAATCGTCAGTCACAGTATAACAATTGTCAGTCACAGCCTAGTAATTTTAGATCGAGTAATAGAAATGTACGCGTTATAGAACAGGATTCGGAAACCAATTAAACCCCTAAAGGGAGGAGGCCAAAAATTCAGGAAAACATACAAGATTTTAAAAATATAGATAACACTAAACGTTACACCCCTGAAAATGAAACAATTTACAGTATAAATTTAAATTTTTGCAGTTACATTAGACTTAATTTATCAGGCATTTCAAACAGCACTTTTCTTCTCGACACTGGTGCTGATATTTCGTTAGTTAAAGTAAATCAGGTACAAAACGAAGAAATAAATAAAAATCAGATCGTTTCGATAAAAGGCGTTGGAGATGGAGTTTTCAATAGCCTTGGATCTGTCTATTGTAATATTTCTATTGATGACGGTGTTCTTTGTAGTTGACAATACCTTTCCTATTCCTTGTGACGGTATCAAAGGTCTTGATTTTTTTTAAAGCTAAAAAATGTATTTTGGACTATAGTGATGGAAATAGCGTTTTAGTAATCCATACTAGAGAATTACCTTATAATGTCAAAATGCCAATCATTGATGTGCAAAAAGCCTATGAATTTACTGTTCCTTCACGTTGCGAAACTTTTCGAAGTGTTTATAAGCATATTGAAAATATTAGTAAAAAAAATAAATAAATAAAAAATTAAAAATATTGAAAATTATTAACAACCTAAATAAGGAATTTAATTCCGAAACGATCCGTTTGCCTTATTTGTTTCAGAAACTAGATATTAATTTTAAGCTTGTTGCTTTCAATTATATTAAAAGCAGTTACATACATATAAGTTAATAAAAAATAAATTTTATATTTTTATTTTTTATAGTATTAACTCCGCGAGATAATACTGTTTTTATTAATTGCAATTTTCGGACTGAATTATAAATGTAATCTTAATTCTAACCTAAGAAACCAAATCAAAGAAAATGATGAATAAAGAAAAAATAAATAAATGAGAAAGTTGTTGTGTTTATGAATTTTGTGTCGCAACAGGAAATGCTGACTACGCGTCTGTGATTGCATGTGGCTCAGGTGAATATTTCGTGGAAGTGGTTGACAAATATTTTGTAGTTTAACTTACATATATAAAAAGCATCGAATGTTTAAACAATTTTGTAACCAATGATTCCGAAAACTTTTTACCTCCACTGGAGTTATTTATTGATAGTGAAGCGGAGAAGTATTTAAAAGGCAAAATTTTCTCGGAATCGCAACAAATAGAAATTAAAGTATGCTGTATGAAGTTTTATATAGAATTTCTCGATCAATTGAAGAACAGATTTGATTTTAGTAGTAGTTAAATGACTATAATAATGATACAGTAATTACAAAATGGAGACATCTTACTCTATTAGAAAATGATCTCAATCAAGCAGATGATATTTCATCATTCTGGCAGAACATAAGTTCTATAAAAAACGGACTTGATAAATATAGTTTTAAGGAACTGACTGATTTTATATTTAATTTAATGTGCCTTCCACATAGCTCAGCAGCTGCAGAAAGAAAGTTTTTTAGTCTAATTTTAATAAAAACCAAATTGAAAAACAGGTTAGAATTCAATTCTTTAAACAACATAATGCTAGCTAAATAATTGACTTTAGGTAATGAGTCAAATGTTTGGTCAGCAAAAGATTATTTTAAATGACTTCAATATTAAATAATTTTTTTAAATTAAATACGGAATTCGTAGGTATAATGAACTAAAATATTTATTTATGTTCTAGAATGAATTAAAACGTTTTATGTTATGTTTTTTATTAATAAAAGTTGCTGTTTTTATTATAATAAAAATAAAGATTTTTGTACTTATTAAAAACAATTTTGGTAACTTTTTGGTAACATTTTCGGAAAATTTTTGTAGAAAATTTTTTTACTAAGTGGCAAACGTGTTTATGATGTATTATTGAGTGTGAAAGTAAAAGAAAAATTAAAATAATTCGAAAATAAATTAAAAAAAAAAACGAAAACCCAGTTTTAACAATAAAAAGTGAAATAAAAAATAAAACAAAAATAAATTAAAAAACACAATATAGAGGAGTTATAATTTTTTTTATTGAAGTTGCTTATAGTTAACTTTGACCACGAAAAACCACGAAAAGGTCTTTCTGAAGCTGATATTGAAGCCATTTTCGATTGTGAGTGACGAAGCAGTGTTTTTGGATACCGGCTTCAAGGAAATTTTGTAGAAAGGTGAGGAAATTAAGATAGATTTATTGGAAGATGTCACGTCTGAAGAGTGTTCAGAGAATCCTGAGCGTTTTGTGGTGGAAAAATAGATTTATCGACTTTCGATGGAGAAAAAAACCCTTTGATGTAAAGGATGTGACATGGGAGAGTCTTTTAGAAAATATTCAAATGGTGAAGAATCCAATAGAATATTTCAATTCGTTTTTTGACAACGAATTTTTTGATTTGATAGTGAAGAAATCTGATTTGTATGCACTTCAAGATTCCGGTTATGAACTGAAATGTACCAAAAAAGAAATTCGACGATATTTAAGGATTTTACTATATTTGGGCATGATTCATCTTCCGAATTTCAAAATTGCATGGTCCTAAGAGCTAAAATTGACCTCGATAACCGATGCGCTGTCACGAAATAGATTCAAAAAAATTAAAAAATTTATTAATTTCGCAGATAAATCGAAGCAACTAAAGAAAGGTGTTGCTAACTATGATAATCTCCATAAAGTACGTCCAATTTTATCGATGCTCAAAAAGAAATCTAATGGTATAGCATAAGAATGGTATAGCATAAGTATTGCGAGCAAGTGAAAGCATATAGAGGTAAGTTACAAGTTTCTCAATTACAATAAGTTATACTGTTGAATTTATTGCACCTTAAATTTTTAGGGAGATCAGCATTCAAACAATATAACCCTGCTAAGCCCCACAAATGGGGAATGAAAATGTTTATACGAGCAACTTCATCGGGAGTGATATATGACTTTGACGTATATGTTGGTGATGGAACTTGTACTTCATATGGCCTTGGAAATAAATTCGAAAATTACAAGCTGTATTTTTACAACTGGTTCAACTTAGTCAGCCTTCTAATATCCCTAAAAGAAATGGGTATATTTTGTACCGGCACTGTCAGAAAAAACAGAATGGGTAATTGCGAAATGCAATCCGAATCTGAGTTAAAAAGGTTTGGCAGATGATGCTACGACATAAAGTACGAGGTCAATCATGGAATTGCTGCGGTTCGTTGGTTGGACAGTTGGCTTCCACATATATTGGAGAAGACCCTATTGCAACATGCCGCCGTTGGAGCGCAAAAGATAAATTTTTTTATTGATATCCTGAAACCAGCTATTGTAACAGAATACAATAAGCATATGGGAGGTGTTGATTTATCTGACATGCTCATGGAACTTTATAAAATCAACCATCGCTCAGCCAAATAGTATATGCGAATATTTTACTGGGCTTTGGGAACAGCACTTAACAATTTGTGGCTTTTGTATCGTAAGCACCTCAGAATGGTCGAGCCTAACGCAAAGAATACGCCACTGATTAAATTTCAAATGGACATAGCAAATGAACTGCTAAACGCTGCACCACCATTTTCAGTGTAAAAGAAAAGAGGACGACCTAGTGCAAATATTTTGGAACAAGAGGAAATAAGCTCCGCGTTGTCGTCTACATCCTCTTTGGCATCCAGTTCGAGTTGCAAGCGCCGAAAAATTAATTATGATCCACCGAATCCGAAGCGAAAGCACCCATTGCGTAAAATGTGGTGTGCACTTATGTTGCAATACAAGCAAAAATTGTTTTTTATCTTTTCATGTACATATATACATATACAACTAAAAATATATTCCTTGAATAACAAATGAAATAAAAATTTAATTTTTATTTTTCAATATTAAAAAAATACATCCTCAACGGCCCAAAGTTGCTTATAAGCAACTTCCAATATCTGGAAATCGTATAACTTTAGAAGTCTAAAATTTTCCAAAAAATCTTAAAATTTTTTTCTGACAGTCAATTCAGGAGCGGGGCCGAAAGGGTTAAATGTCTATTAAAGGATGAACCTGCTGTGCTTATAAGACACCTTACTGTGTCCGACGAAAACTACGAAGAAGTTATAAAAAAACTTAAAGAGCGTTATGATAAGCCGTCACTAGTTATCGATTCTTTAATTGAAACATTTTTATCTATTTCTAAGGCAGATAGTTCCCAAGTTCTTAGGAAAATCTCTAATGTCGCTGATGAAATCATTAGAGGTTTGGCTGATTAATCTTTTATTAAAAAATTTTGATAGAGCAACTCATCAATCATGGGCAAAACATTGCAGTAAATAACTTTTCCTACACTGGAAAGTTTCATTACTTTTATTGATGAACGATGTGATGCTTTAGAGCGAGTACCCACTGTATGTGATAAACAACGCAACAAACAACAAAATAAGTCCGTACGATATTACACAAGTGTTATGAAAAAGGGATGTGCCGCCTGTTTACAAAATCACCACATCGTATATTGCCCAACTTTTAATAAGAAGACTGTGGTCAATCGTATTGAATTTGTGAAAGAAAAGATGCTTTGTTTTAATTGCTTAAAACCACTTCATTTAGTACAAAAGTGTCGCTGTAAACAAGTCTGTGAATCCTGTAAAGGTCATTATCATTCTTGCATACACTTGGAACGTACACCACTCATAAAAATGAAATTAAAGCAGCAGTAGATACTAAGTTATTTAAAAGTGAGCAACAGGTTGGGGAATTTCAAGGAAAGCCGACTTTATTGCGAAGCCTTCATTAGTAAATCATGCTTCTGCTTAACGCTAAAGTTTTGGTAAAGGACCAGCTGGGCTTTTCCAAATATGTAATATTTTACTTGACTCTGGCTGCCAAAACACATTAATCTCTGAGAGATGCGCTAATAGACTTGGATTAAAACGAGCGACCTCTAAAATATTTGTTAGTGGATTAGATAATAATAAAGCAGGTGCTACAAGAGGAGCGCTAGGTAAAATCTTTATATAATTCTGAAGCTATTACTAAGCAAGCTCATGTTTTTAAAAGCATTGCATCTTAACTACCTTGTTCTCCTTTTACTTTTGTATATGGGTATTTCCATGAAATGGTCCACCGTGACTTAAAAAATCAAAATGCTCGCATAATTTTTTTAAGCACAGAAAATTGGAAAAACTATTGATTGAGATTTTACTATAAAAAAAATTTCAGCTTATCATAATTTTAAATTAAAAAAAAATGATATGTAAAACGAATGACTCTTTAATTCAATTTAAAGGTTACTCAGGAGCTGGCAGATGAAGTAAATAATTTGCTTATGGCTGGCGGGTTTTATCTAAGAAAGTGGGCGAGTAAAGATAATAGAGTTCTTATTAACATTCCAGATAGCGAAAAAATTTAAAGTATGGTAAGCATGCCCTCAGATTAAATGTTGATCTTCTAGAAGTTATTAGATATCCAATTAATTATTGTTTTTCGTACAAGGTTAAAGAAAAAGACTATCGCCTTAATACCAAACGGAGCTTGCTCTCTGAGATATCAAAAATTTACGATCCCCTTGGTTGGATATCTGTTAAAATAATTATTCAACGTTTATGGCTTTTAAATCTGGAATGGGATGAGACTTTACCTGAGGATATACGATATGAAGTCGAGTCGTTATTTTAAGAATTTTATTTACTTAACAAAATTAGAATACCAAGAATAATTTTCTGTTTAGAAAAAATGTTATCCTTCCATGGTTATTGTGATGCAGTAAATTATTGTCGCAGGATGTCAGCAGACGGACAAGTGTCTACAAATATAGTAATCTCTAAAACTAAAGTAGTTCCATTAGCTTCGCTTTCTATTCCCCGGCTGGAACTGTGTGTAGCATATCTACTTGCTTAAATCTTTGAATATTTATCATCTATTATAAATGTGAAACTCGACGATATACATAGTTTGCTGGTCTGATAGCAGAACGGTGTTATCTTAGCTGTCATCACATCCTTTATTAGACATCTAACAATCATACATATTAGAAATACTTCCAAGAGCGAATAGGCGATACGTTCCCACTAAAGAGAATCCAGCATACGCTGCTAATAGAAGTGTAAAATATAGTGCCTTTATAGGCTATGATATGTGGTTTAACGGTCCACCCTGGTTGTGTCAAGAAGCCAATTACTGGCCTGGTCAAGATCTCACAAAACTTACTACCATTGAAGAACTTTGGTCAGTAACTCGGGTAACTCTTATTTCAATTCAAGACAACTCGACAGTTAAGATTTGTCAATAATGTTAAGTACAACATTAGAGACAGCTCCACACTCAAAATTAAAGAGTTAAAAAGGCTGAAGTTGAAATTTATAAATATTACCAAGCAATAACAACAAGCAATAGCAACATGCAATTCATACTGCTTATGCAATCATAAGAATTAATATTAGAGAAGATGGAGTCAGCAAATATTACGGTCAAAGAATTCTGCAAATAGTTCTCAATTTTAAATTGCGCTAAAATTGGTGATTCCTCACTTAAAAGAAATTCATCATTCAACACTAAAAGCTTGCTGGAAAGCACTATTACCAGAAATAAATGTTCAGGAAACAGTTGCTACACCAATAGAGGAAAAATATACTTAGGAACATAGTGAGATTGGCGCATGCAATAGAAGCCGATGAATTTGATGAAATAACAATTGATGATATTCGAGAATTAATTGCGGACCATGAATTAAACGAAGTAGATTTAGTGGCAATGACAAATTATCGGTTGGACATATGTAGCTCCAATGTAGAAAATACAAACTTTCTACCAAAAAGTCTCGAGAAAGTTTTCAATATGGTAAAGCAATTGCAATAATGCATTTAAGAGAACGATCCTCTCTGTAAGGGATAGAGCAGAAATATTTAAATGAAATCTTCAAAATAACATCTCTTTATCAAGAAATTTATAAAGATTTACGAAAGAGCAAATTAAAAAAAAAATTTAACCCTTTCGCTATTTTGTTGCTTCTTATTTAATACATCTTAATTTTTTGTGTATTATTATTTTTTAATATATTAGGAGGACAAAAAAGTGAAATTTGGATATTTTAGATAAATATTCATGAGAATAATCCAAATCAGACTAACCTCTTTGTTTTAATATTTCACAAAAAAATATGGTTTCTAAGCCCGCATAAGTATGTAGCGATTTTTTAAAACCAACCTGTAGCCGTGTTCTGTAACTCTCGCCACGAAAAAATTTTCGATTGAAGTACATATGTAGAACGAAACAAAATTTTCATTAATTGAAACAAACAGCTGTTTTTCTCACTAAACTGTAGCTATAACTTTTTTGGCGAGTTATAGCTGTGACGTAAGGAAATTACTCACAAAATTAATGAAAAAGTTTGTCTGTAAAAATTTTGCGAGAAAAGTTCCCGCTTTGAACTGTCAATTTTACTCACAAAACAAAAAGCCTATGAGAAAGCGTCTGTTAAAAATAATATTCAACATAAAATGGAAAATAACACGGAAAAAGTAAGTATTTTGTGGTTCAATTAATATTTAATTGTTAAATGATTTCGTTATTATACTTTAAGAAAAATACTCGGATTTCTAAACAACAAAAAGAAAAATTGGTTGAGTATATGTCCAACAACTTGGAATTCGTCAGGAGACAATTTGATAGTATTAGCTCACACATGAATAGCAAGGAACAATGGGAATCGCTGAAGAATTTATTAAATTCCCTTGGTGGCATCGCCAAGTCTGTAGACCAGTGGAAAAAGGTATCCGTTTAGCTGTAAATTGTATTTTTTTTTTTTTTTTTTTAATTATATTGTTCTTGTTAAACTGTCACTAATAACTGCTTATGTTTCTGGAGTTGGACACATTTAAAGGCTGGTGTAGAAAAGCAAGTACACGCGAGACGTTTTTCCATTAACAAGACGGGTGGTGGAAGCCGAACCGACCTGGCATTTTGTACGATTTCGAAATTTACCAGGACAAAAACACAATTTTATATGGTACAAAGTTGGGATTTTGCTCCGATATTGTTATCTATTTAGCAAGGACAATCCCAGAAAACAAAAACTTCAAACTGTTTTTCGATAATTACTTTTCCACTCTAAATTTAATCCTACTTTTAAGAGAAAAATGGATTTGGTCTACTGTAACTATAAGAGCTTATAGAATAAATAGGGTCACACTGAAGTCGGAGAAAGATTTAAAAAAAGAAGGAAGTGGCAGTTAGGACTTCCGCATAGAAAGAGAAAATAAATTGTTTATTATTAGATGGTATGATCGAGGCATAGTGCAAGTAGTGTCTTCAATATACGGCGATGAACCACTGAACGAAGTTTCAAGATTCTGCGCTGAAAAGAAGAGAAAAATTGCAATACCTCAACCACATCTAATTGCAATGTATAATAAAAGTATGGGCGAAGTGGATAAGCTAGATTCTTTACTTTCACTGTATAGAATTTCGATAAGATCCAAAAAGTAGACCCTCAAGATATTCGGCCATTTCACTGATATGGTTATATGTAACCCCTGGCTTGAGTATCGCAAAGACTATGAATATAACAATGGAAGTAATAAAGATTACATGGATCTCTTACGTTTTCGAAATGACATTGCCGATGGGCTTTTAGCTCTATCTAACCAAAATACTTGTTCCCGTAAAAGAGGACGGCCAAAAAATTCTACAAGAGGAGAGGAATTGGATAGCCCGTCAACCTCAAAACAAAGCCTATGAAACAAAACCTTCCGCTTCTGTGCGTTTCGACGGAAATCAACATTGGAGAGCTTATATAGAAAATAAAAGCAGATGCAAACATAACGGTTGTCAAGGATACTCCAGCTACAAGTGTTCAAAATGCAATGTACATTTATATATACCGAACAAGGATCGAAATTGTATTTAAATAAATAACTGAACATTTATTCGTTTGCTTATAGTTTTTGTTATTTTATTCATTTTCGTATGTAAATTGTTTCATTTTTATTTAATATAAATTTTTTGTTGTAAATGAATTATTAAAATTTTATTTTTTATAAGTTTATTTAAAAAACACCATAAAACTGTTAAAAAATAACTTCAAGTTTGTGTATATAAAATTTCTCAAAACGACACGAAAGAGTAAATTTTCTTATACTGTGAGAAAAATTGTTGCCATTTCTGCAACAGTCTTAAAAACCCACTTCAAACAATTTTTTTTAATTGAAATTTTTGTTATTGAAACTATTAAAAAATATAAAAATAAAATTTTTTATTACCGTTAAGTAAAAAGGTGTAGCAAAAGGGTTAAGGGAATAATCGTCGAAAGGATGCCCGAATCTCATAGTGAATCAAGCTGATTTTTTGCGAAAAAAAAGTTCGAGAGAAATCATAATAAGTGATGAGGAGGAGTAGAAAATTATAGTTTTAATTTATTATATCTTTCAACTTGAATATCTTACGTTAGAAACTAACTGTACTACGACAGCGAGTGTTTTAACAAAGCTCTAGAAAATTTCTAAAAATTAAATATTAATCGGTTTAAAATAATATAATATAATCACTCCTATTCTGACTTTCGATTCGAATCGAAATTTTCTCCGTTTGGCAACTTTGGTATTCAGAGTTTCGATTCCGCTCCGTTTCTTTCAAATAAATTTAAATTTAAATTTTTTCCACGCTTATATTTTAGCAACGGAATTTTTTCGATTGCTCTTTTTATAAACTTAAAAAGTATTTAATTTATAAAATGTAAGTATAAAATCTTTAAAAAGTGATTTATATAAATTTTTGTTGTACTAAAATATAAAAATTTATTTTTCCAGGTCAAAAACAACGACACCAGAGCAATACGAAAAGCTCACAAGTTTAATGTCAACAAAACAGGATATTGCTTGCGACTACCATAAACGATCCAAGGACGAAGTTCAGGCATTTTGGCAGGAGGTAACACAAACCCTTAATGCATTAGGACCACCAACAAAAAGTGACATCGCATGGAAGAAGGTATTTATGACTTATTATATATATGTCGCATGTATTTATTATCCTTTGTAGGTATGGATTAACTGAAAGTGCTATATAAAGCGGAAACTTTCGGCAAATAAAAGAGAATTAATTAGCTCTGGAGGAGGAAACTGTCGCTTGCAGCGCATTAGCCCATTAGAAGAAAAAGTAATTCACTTGACGGGGCTTGAAACAAACACAACTGGAATTAGGGGTGCAATAGATTTTGAAATGGCGAGTGAGGTGCAGGATGAATTATCTGAAATGGATATTTCCTATCGCTCGGAATACCCTTCGGACGTACCGACCACTTCAAAAAAAACGTCCAAGTCCAAAAGACAACACCTGGTCTTTGCTGAAACAGCAAATAGATGCCCAGAAAGAGTTTTACGAATGATCTAAAAACTTTCATGAAAACTGTTTGAAAAAGTCTGACGAGGTGTCTACACATTTAAGGCGAATGAACCGATCCGTAGAAAAAATGGCAGCGGCATTATAAAGTAAAGGAGGACTTATTGAAAAAAAAAAAAATATAATAAAAATTAAACTTAAAATGCTAAAGTTGGAGCACCCATCATTTGATTCAGATTAAACTCTGATATAATTAGTACACGATCCTTAAATAAATGCAATGAATGCGCTTTTTTTATTATAAGTTTTTTTTTGTTGTTACTGAAGTTAAGTTTAGTTTATAATTCTAATTATACCAAACATACCATAGAACTGAATACGTTTTAATTTTTATTAGATACTAGCGGGCCCGTTGCCTGCTTCGCACGGCCAAAACAAAATAACAAAAAAAGAAACACACTTGTTTTTAATAAAGTTGGTTTTGTTCCCAAAAACACACTCACTTCACATACGCACCGCACACACATGCGTTATCGGATTTTAACCAAACTTCATATAAACCATATATGGGCCACTGCCTACGTACATATACGGACTTATTTTTATATATATAGATAAAATGAACTTATTTACCGTATAATAATAAAAAATATATATACAGAAATTAAAAAGCAAAAAAGTGTTCTTATTGATGGCTTTAGATGAAACGGTTAGTGATCTTTAAAAAGTGGAAAGAATATCATTTCTTTGTTTCTATTCCACATTCTATAGTAAACAAATTGGTTTTGTAAACATTGTTGTCTTCTTCTTGTTCTTTCGATTCAGTTTTTGTTTGGAATACTAATGTTCGATCGTAGCGTAACTGAATGCAGAGACGTAATATATATATATATATATATATATATATATATATATATATATATATATATATATATATACACATATATATAAATGTATATTGCTTAGGATTTTGGTTTTTTTTAACGCGAATGGTGTAAACTATAATGAAAACAAACAGCTTTTGGTGACACAAAGTGTATTTATTCTTCACAACATTCAAATATAAAAGTTGAGAAAGTGTAATTATTTATCAATATTAATAAAAATAATTAAAGAAAATACCTATTAGAAAATGGATAATTGTACCGGAGCACCCGAAAATGAAAAGCAGCGCAAATCGAAGGTGCTAAAAGAATGGGAGGACGGACACGTCTTTAAATTGATTGCTCTGGGTAAAGGCGAGCCATGTAGTATATGGAATGCCAGCATAGATGGCTACCATAATAAAACAATGCGTGACGTTGCGTGGGGGAACATTAGTGATCATTTTGATAGAAAATATGATCAATCAGAACTGAACGCTAAGTGGACCAATCTACGTATTCAGTTTCGAAACTACGCTGCTAGAGCCAAAACAAAATCCGGTCAAGGTGTTGCGGAACCCGTAAAATGGAAATTTTACAATGCCATGTCGTTCATAGGCCGAGCTGAGGATCGACAAACACAGGAAAGCGTATCGAATTTATATTTCGAAATAGACTTGGACAGTAATTGTGAGTACATATGTACATATAATCTATATATATAAAAATAAGTCCGTATATGTACGTCGCCGAACTAATCATAAACGCGTCGAGCGATTTCAACCAAACTTATACACTACGTAGGCAGCGGCCCATATATGGTTTATATGAAGTTTGGTTAAAATCCGATAACGCATGTGTGTGCGGTGCGTATGTGAAGTGAGTGTGTTTTTGGGAACAAATCCAACTTTATTAAAAACAAGAGTGTTTCTTTTCTTATTTTGTTTTGCCGTGCGAAGCAGGCAACGGGCCCGCTAGTTTTATATATAAGTATGCATATACATGTAGGACTAGGACGAACAACGAGAAGTGGTAACTCTTACTAAATACAACTCTGACTAAATAAACCCCTAAGACTTGACGAACGATGACCGACACACTCGAAGCTTCTTTTTTTTAGTTCTTAAGTTAACGAATAAGAAGTGGTAATAGTTGAAGCGTCCATCAAGACGCAAGTTATTTTTAAGCCTAAATTTGTGTAAACCAAAAATGATCAATAAATCAATAAATGTTTTATAATTAATCAAATTGGCTTAATAGTTTAATTAACTGAAACTACATACATACATATGTACATATGTATATGTGCATAAAATTTTTAAGACCTAAATAGAAATTTTCACACTAAATAATCTCTCTATTGCGAAATTTTTAGCAATCGATTTTTTGCATAAATTTAGTCACAGAAAACTAACTGTAAAAGACGTTACATTTTAAACGCATACACAACATCTCAGTTTCAAGTGATTTTTGTATTGATGGGACGTAAATTGAAAGATGGCAAAACGTAAATGTCTATCATTAGAACAAAAGTGTCTTATAATATCTGAAGTTGAGAAGGGCATTAAAAAAGAAGGACATTGCTTTGGAGTTTGAAATTTCCCCCACCACTCTCTCAACTATTTTAAAAAATAAAAACAAGATTGAAGAAGCTAGAAGCTCATCTATTGCACATGATGAATTTCGAAAAGCAAGATTCTGTGAGTATGCCGATGTTGACAAAGCTATGATTAAGTGGATAACAGCTGCAAGTCATAAAAACATTCCTCTTTCCGGACCAATAATTCGAGAAAAGTCAATTGAGTTTGCAGTCATTGGGCCAATCCGATTTCATTGCGAGTGTTGCATGGCTTGACAAATTTAAAAGAAGACACATGCCCCTATTACGAGTTACAACTCAACTCTATTTTAGTTGTAATTGTAGTGTTTAGTTGTAATATGGCATTACCGAAAACAACTCAACCTGTCAAAAATGTTTAAGTTGTAATTATAAAGTATTACAACTTTTTTGCGGTATTACCGGTTACAACTCTGTGTTAGTTGAGTTGTCAAAAGTATCAAAAAATTACAACTCTTCATTAGCAGTTGTTTTAAATAAATTATTAGCAAAAAAAATGGAGAACGGGTAAGTAAAATTTTTAACTTGTCTTAAAGTAATTTATTTAGAAACATTTTCAAAATAATTTACAGAAAAAATAAACTTACGACCAAAAAACAGTTCGAAAAACTTGTGGAGCTCATGGAGAAACATCCCGAAACTGGAAGAGGGAAGCCGCAATTTGGAAGCAGCAAGAGTAAAAATAAACTATTGTGGGAAGAATTTGCCTTAGAACTCAATAGTATAGGACCGCCATCAAGAACTGCGCAGGAGTGGGGACGTGTAAGTAGTAATAATGATAAAACCAATAATAATTAAATATCATTAATTAAACCAATACAATGAAAGTGTAATAATATTTTATGTATTTCTCTTGTAGGTTTGGATACACTACAAGGCAAATTTAAAGCGAAAGCTTGCCAATAACCGCAGTAATTACGTTGCTACTGGTGGCGGTCCCTCGCAAGAGGTATCACTAACTCCAATCGAAGAAAGTGTAGTGCACCTTGTACAAATAAGGGAGCAAGTTGCACCCAGTGGTAATGCTTTTGGGGTGAATAATGTGTTACCGACAATGGATAACAATGAAGTGGAAGACACCACTTTCATTTCAGCCTCGCCTACGCCGAGTGAACCGCATACAGCAAATATAAACGACCGCCCCACTTCATCGGCAGTTCAAAATCGGCGCAGAAGTAAAAATTTGGAAAACGAGCGTCTGGAGCTATTAAAAATGCAAGCTCAAACACAAAAAGATTTGTTAAAAAAGATTGAGCAGTTAGAGAACACTATTTATAAAAATTATGCAATAAACAAACAACTGCTTCAAATAAAAAAAGAAAAATTAAACATATACCAAAGAGAAGCAAAGAAGAGATCTGAACTACACTCATTAAAAATAGAAGTGCAAAAATTAAAAATAGCGAAAATGAGAGATAATGTAAATACATAGTTCTTAAGTAGTTAAATGTTAGAATTATTATTTTTCTTTTTTGTTAATTGGAACATATTTTAGTTTAATTTTTTTAGTTTAATTTCATTTAAAATTGAAGTGATAATTTTTTTTTTTAATTTAGTTTTAAGTTTCCTTTTTTATCTTATGAAGAGATATTTTTGTTGAAATTAGTTACATACTTATGTACTTATATCTATTTCATATCTATTTAAAATAAAAACAACAAATGAAGTACAAATACATAAACGAAATGGAAATGTTTAATGGAATATATTAAAGGGATAACATGATATTGTTACGAATTCTTCTTGCAGCATCCTCGTCTTCTCTTTCAATATTTAGGTTTTCATTAATTAGTTCCGTAGTTGAATCTGGTACCATTTCCTCAGAAATTTCCACTCGAAAGTGTTGGCAAATATTGTGCAAAGCACAGCATGCGTTCACAATTTGTGTAGCCTTTTCTGGCGAGTAATGTAAGGCACGCGCAGATAAAAGGCAACGAAATCTGCTCTTCAAAATTCCAATCGTCCGCTCTACAATATTTCGGGCCTTCGAATGTATAGTATTGTAGCGAGCTTGCGGTGAACCAGCTTCTGCCATGCGGAAAGGAGTCATCAAAAATGTTTGTAGGGGGTAACCAGCATCGCCTTTAAGAAATGTTTCAAAAAATTTATTTTTGTATTAAATACAAATACCAATGTTACCTAAGATCCACGAATTGCTCGGTAAATTTCTCTGCAAATATGACTTCAAATCACTTGTATTAAACACAAAAGAATCATGATTTGCGCCCGCGTGCCTCGCATCCACATACCGGATAGTCATTTTGTAATCGCAAAGCTGAAATTCAAAAAAGTCATGTACAATATAATAATAATTTATTTTTCTTTTAGCTTACAATCATGACGTTTAAACTATAGTAGCCTTTTCTGTTGAGATACAAATGTTGTTGTTCTTTTTTGGGAGAAATGATGCGAACATGAGTCCCATCGATACATCCCAATATTCCCGGGAACCCACTTTTTAAATAAAATTCAATTTTTGAAGCATTTTGCTCCTCTTCTGACATTTGGGCTTTGATCCATTTGACACAAATACGCTGCTCAATTAAATTTAAAACTTCTTTAATAACTTTAGATACTGTAGGTTGTGCCAGTCCTACATTAAAGTCATTTCCACTGCATTTTTGATAACTGCCGTCAGCAAGAAACCTAAGAGTTGCGCACAATTTTAATATAGGAGGTATAGCCGTACCTCGGACAGTTGTAGGGAAATATTCCTTCAGCTCATTTAATAAAAAGCAAAATGATTCCTTATTTAAGCGGAAGAAATTTGTAAACCTAAAAAAAAAGTATTATAAAACCATTTAATTATCACAAAAAACCTTACTTACCTGGTATTTGGAAGTTCTAAGGGATTCGAGTGATCACGGATGCTTTTTCGGATGCGCAGTACATGGCTTTCAGCATCAACACTTTCATCGTTGTAAAATAAATCTACATTTATATCCATTTTAATATAATTTAAAAAAACACAATTTCACAAACATTAATTGAAAAAAATTAATTGCTCGCCACAATAGCATCAGCTGTTTAAATATCAGTCAAATCCTCACTTTTTAAGCTGGCAACATCAATACGATTTCAACCAGAATTAGTTGTAATTCGTAATACCAAAACAAAGTTGAGTTGTTTTAAAGTTGAGTTGTTTCAATTTCAATTCAACTGAGTTGAGTTGTAAACCGTAATAGGGGCAACAATATTGCTGGAAGAGTTGTTTGTGGAGAGAGCGGTGACATAAATATCCAAACTCGCAATGACTGGATTAATAACGTTTTGCCGAACATAATCGAACAATACGATCATAACGATATACATATTTAATGCAGACGAAACAGGCCTGTTTTATAAATGCTTACCATCCCGAACACTTGCATTTAAAAACGAAAAATGTGTTGGAGGAAAAAAGATCAAGGATAGAATTACCGTAATGGTGGGTTCCGACATGACTGGGACAGAAGAACTTAAGCGAATGAAGATCCAGTAGCTATTAATTTACTTGATGCAGTCCGAAATTTAACCAGATAGTGGAATTCAGATTTCAAAAGTGGAACAAATCATAAGTGTTTTAAGAAAGCTGGATTTCCGATAAATTCTACAGAAATTAAAGATATAGTAGATGAAAATAATTCCCACCTGTCAGAGTTATCGTTGGTATATGCCAACAACAATAATATTGAAGGTGTAGCGGTTGAAGATTATGTAAATGTTGATTGCAAAACAATCACCATGGAGTGTCCATCTGATGAAGATATTCTACAAAGCATTTTATACAGTTGCTATGAA
Organism: Germaria angustata; assembly: GCA_963681545.1. Lineage (NCBI taxonomy): Eukaryota > Metazoa > Arthropoda > Insecta > Diptera > Tachinidae > Germaria > Germaria angustata. The sequence continues at coordinate 69,191,627 of OY813002.1, forward strand.
GTTAATTTCTTTCAGAATCAGACGATGAAGAACCTTTTTGGAATCTCGAAACAAATGTACCTGGGATATTTTTTCCCATCTTAATTGTTGTGAAGACTTTGTTGACGAAGAAAAGTGGAAACATCAAAAACAAATTAAAATTACATCTTTCTTTAACACCATATAAAAACTTGGCTTAATATAAGTTTATTTTTTCTACATTTAAACAAAAAAAATTTTTTTTTCTACATACTTATGTACAGTGAATCACAGTGAAATTGGCCCACCTTTAATAATATAATATTTTGGGTAGTTTTCTTTAAGGACATTGAAAAAAGAATGGTTAATCCATATTTATTTTAAAAATTGGAATATTTAACTTTGATTAAAATTATATATGCTGAAATTATTAACAACTACAACAAATTCACATAAGGTTAAAGAGGAAAGCTAAATTTTTTTAATCTCACAGTGAAAATGGCCCATCTGAAAAAACTCTCTCGTATAACGGTTAACCTTGAATTTAATGAAAACAAAAGCATTTTTGTGGCTTAGTTGGCTTTGCTTTTCCATCATTTTTTATTTATTTTTATTTATCTGTGTTAAAACAAATTTTAACGCGTTTTTGGAAAGATGGGACGTCATACCACAATTGAAATAAGAAAATTAGTTATTGACCACTATAAAGACAGAAAAAGTCAGCGGCAGATTGCTGAAATTGTGAAAATAGCACGTGGAACGGTGAAAAATATCATTAAGAGATTTAAAGACGAAAGACGGATTGTTAACAAACAAAAAATTAGTCCGAAAACATTTTTTTCTGATAGAGATGAGAGCTGGATACTCCAAAAGTCCAAAAATAATCCAAGATTAAGTGCTCCAAAACTACGAGATATGGTCGAAGAGCATTTAAATATAAGCTGTAATCCAGAAACGGTACGAAGAGTGCTTCGATAAGCTGGTTTAAATGGAAGAATTACCCGAAAAAAACTTTTGTAAGCGCGAAAAATAAAGAAATTCGTTTCGTTTTCGATTACAGCTTTGTAGATGAGTCCAAATTCAACATTTTTGGGTCAGACGGTAGAGTTAATGTGTGGAGAAAGCCTAACGAGGAGTTGAATTCCAAGCACTTGCGGCCCACAGTAAAACACGGTGGTGGTCACGTTATGGTATGGGGTGCTTGTTCGGCGGCAGGTGTTGGAAATCTGCATTTTGTAGAGGAAACAATGGAAAAAATTCAGTATTTATCAATTTTGAAAGATAACTTGAAGCAAAGTGCTGCTAAATTGGGTATAAGCAATACTTTCCATTTTTACCAAGACAACGACCCTAAACATACCGCTGGAATAATAAGAGAATGGTTAATGTATAACTGCCCAAGGGTTATTAAAACTCCTCCACAATCCCCTGATTTAAATATCATTGAAAATTTATGGCATAAGCTCGAGATAGAAGTCCGAAAACATCATATTTCGAATGTGAACGACTTCAAAGCGGCGTTACAGGAGGAATGGAGAAACATGTCTCCAGATTTTACAAAAAAGCTAGTGGAATCAATTCCTAATCGTCTAAAATCTGTTATCACACAAAAAGGATTTCCAACAAAATACTAAGGTATTAAAAAGACTGATGGTTTAAAACTTAAAATATCTTGGGCCATTTTCACTGTGAGCTGAAATATTCATTTAATTTTTCTTTTATTTTAAAAACTAATGGTAAAGTTGTGAAATTTAAACAAATGTTTGGTTTTCTACGTTAATTATTTAATAAACTTTATTGCAAAAAAATAACTTTTTAAAATTTTTCTTTAATACATAAATATTGAGAAAATATTAAAATTTTGCAAGGTGGGCTGTGATTCACTGTATGTATTAATAAAAAAAAGAATTACAGCCATATTCATAATATATTCTTATTTTTAGTTTATCGAGTACTATTGCTATAGAACAATTTTTGTTTAATAAACCACCTTTAAAAAGTTGTATTCATAAAAAAAAATAACAGGTTAATAGTTATTGCAGACGTGTAGTGATTTTATATTTACGTACGGCAACTCTATTTATATTTTGTTGTCATTTCTTTGTTAGTGATGCTCTTTACAACTGTTCAGTTAACTCGATAATCAATCAATATTTTTAACAAATTTAAAAGTGCAGACGTATGGTAAGAAAATAAAAAAGTTTTGCATTTGTTTATAAATATTTGTTTAGCAATAAATATAAATAAATAATTCACAAATTGTTTCTAATTAACTACTTTTAGTATTATACGGTAAGAAAAGTATTCGAATAACGAGTTTGTTTACATTTGACATACCTCACTAATATGTTTTGTTAGCTTTATGTTATTTCTGCACTAGTTTTCTACCACAAACACCTTTAAAACAAATTATTGTACAAAATTAAAATGGATGGAGCCACAAAAGAAACTGCAACCGAAAACAATATGGAAAATAAGGTATGTAAATATGTATGTATAAGGTGTATCCATACTTTTCAAAAGTAAACTTTCCGCTTTGGACAAATTCGTGGAAAGAATTTCTTCAAGCGTCATTTCATTGTTTTATATGGAATTCAAATTTGTTTAAGTGAATATACATATGTAAATGTAATTATTCATATTTCCAGAATACAAAAAAGGCAAAATGTGACTTCAAAAGGCAGCGATCTGAAAACTGGAGTGATGCCGACAAGGTACGAATTTCAAATACATATATGTACATACATACATATGTAAGTGTAATTTCGTTTGTCAATCCTATTATTTCTTTAGGAACTATTAAAGGAGCTAATCAAAAACAGGGTAAAAGAAGTCGAGAATAAAAACACTGACACCTATACGAATCAAACAAAGAAGAAAGCTTGGATCGATCTCGAGAAGGAGTAAGTAAAATGTATTTGTTTGCAGTATTTTTTGTTTGAAAATTTTCATTTTGTGTTTTGTTTGTTTGTAGCTTCAACAGTTTATGCTCCTGTAAAACGAGAACAATTAGCCAACTAAAGTCGCAATGGACTACAATAAAAATGAACGCAAAAAAGGAAGTGTCGCAATTTCGGGCTAAATGCAAACAAACTGGAGGAGGACAAGCACCACCAGCAGTATCATTATCAGGTAATGATATAAGTGTTTGGCTCCCCAACGAGTTTGTTGTTGACTCAAATCATTACGACTGTGACGCTGTTTTTGACAAAGTATGTTAGTTTTGATTTTGTAAGATAATTTTAGAAAATGAGTTTTCTGCTTTTCCTAGGACGCGGTAACTATTTCCGAAGAATGTGTTTTAGTCCAAGCTTGCTCTGAAAATAGGCACGTCAGTCTAAAAGCCGATGAGAAAGAACTTGAGGCAGATGCTAAGATCGAAAAAATAACGCCACATAAAAGAAAGGTATATATAAAATCAAACATGTTTTAAATCCTAATAACGTTCCCTATTTTGTTGTAAAGATCGCTCAGCATAAAAGCAGTGCTACTGAAGAAAGCATTGCAAAAATTGCTAAAATTGACATCGATTGCCGTCAAGAACTACACCTTTTGCACATAGAAGCAGTCCATATTATTAATTAAATATCACTTTTCTTCACAATTTTTCAAAAATATTTCCAATGTTTTCCTTTTTTAATGCAAATAAACGTGTGTTGAAACAAAACGTCAAAATGCCAATGTCATTTTATTTTTGGTTTAAAGAAGGGTAAACCCAACAATAAAATTACAGATTTTACAAATGCTTTATTAAATGTTTAATAACCTATTAATCATTTATGAATGCAACTATAGTGAATTTTCATTAAAAACGGTTAATAACACTGATTAAAACTTTTATGAATATGGCTGTTAATGTGTTCATGTAAAAACAATTTTTTTGTCTTAATAAAAATATATTTTCTACATAAAAAAATATAAAGTCAAAATTTTCTGCAGTTTCTCTATAACCAATTTTCTTTATATCGTAGAAATTTGACGGTCCCCAACTGCTACGTTATAAATAAGTTCGAGTGTATTAATGAAGTAAGACGTCTTTTCTTTTATACGGTTTTCCTATCCACCAACATCAAGCAGCTACATCCCCACTGCCATCACCACAGCAAAGTGCATCAGCTGTACCACGTCCACCAAAATGTGAAACGGTCTCAGCTGCAACACAAATAGCAGACTCAATGCGGCAGGCGGTTAAGGCAATGAGAGGAAAAAACCAAAATATATTGGAAATTACTTGGTGAGTGAGCTAAACAAAATAAGCAATAATTTGATTGAGACAAACAGTTTGTTGCAGTGCTATAAAGTGGACCTATGAGCACAAAAAGTTGCTGGTAGAATGTCGGCTAGCCATGGAGCCAAAATTTTCTGGTAAGAGAAAGAAAAGTACTGTTTTGTGGGGACAGGTGCTCCAAAAGATGAGTGAAGTAGATAATGATCTGCCGTTTTCTCGGGATGATATAGCACGCAAATATTTAAATATGATGACAACTTACAAAAGAATTAAAAAGCGAAACAATACGTCGGGAGAAGCAGCTACTGCATGGGATTTCTTCGACCATTTCGATGAAGTTTATGGCTGCAGGCATGATATTGTGACACCAGAAATTAGCTTGGAGTCTTCCTTAAGCTCATTGATAGGAGATTTAACTACAGAAAACTCAGATGCTACTGAGAATATTTTAGCAGAGTCAAATCCACCGCCACGAAAACGTCCCCGAAACGTGCCGAAAGTGAGTCAGATAAAACAATTTTAAAAGAATTATGAATATGCCAAAGCGACTAACGGAAGAAGAAATTAGGCTAGCCGCGGAAGAAATTGAGGAGCAAACAGCCAGTGATGTTGAAGACGAGGATATTTTTATACCATCTGATGGCGAAGAGAGTGAGATTAGTGAAAACTATCAATATGATGCTTCAGAGATGTCTGATACTGTTTTAGATACCGAAGAAGTTGCAGTTGAGGATCATAGTGATATTTTTGTTGGCAAGGATGGAACTAAATGGTATTCAACTCCAAAAACTCAAAGGCGTTTTCCTGCTCGTAATATCATTCGTTGCCCATTGAAAAAAGTTAAAATTCCATCAGGCAAGGAAGTTGAAGACCCTTTAGCGTCAATCGAGCTGTATTTGAATGACGAAATGTTAAACAATAATTGATAAATGAAATACATATTTCCATTTATCAATAGTAGTAATACAACCGAATAATAAGTTTGTTTACATTTGGTTCACATCACTACTATAATTTGTCAGCTTTCTATTTTATTTCTGTGATTTGTTTAACAAATATAACACTGTTTTATGCAATTGAATAAAATTAAAATCAGTTAAAATAATTAAAATGGACGGAGTATATAATATACATATGTTAAGCTGTGTTCACATTATGTGTATTTGTCTTGTGGAATGTCACTTTTTAACATGGTAAATTCGTACATATAGTCTGGACACCTTCAAACAATAACATGTGTTATTTCTCTGTGTGCAGTACAAACGACAATTTTAATTTAGAGGGTGTTCTATTTTCAAGAGGCAAAGCGTGTGACATCAGCTGTTCTTAATTAAACAAATTTTTGTGAAAGTGAGATTTCAAAATAAATTAAATTTAAATTGATGTGCGTGCTGTAAAAATGGAGGAAAAAGTTGATAAGGGATTAACAAAAGTAAGTATTCGGTTATTATATAAGCATGTACAATTTACGTACATAGTAAATATGTTAATTTTTGTTTTGTTCCAGTTGGATTGGTGTAAAGAAGCAGTGCTTCAATTAATAGAAATGTGGCAGGACAAGGAATGTTTATACAATCCCCAACATAAGTTTTACCACAATAAGCATGCCAGGTACACTTCCCTCAATGATATGGCCGACAAGTTGAAACTCATTAATCCAGCTATTGGCCCTAATGAAGTAAAGGTAAAACCTACTGAAAGTGTTATTTATGTTCAATAAAAGTCATGCAATTCTTTCGTTCACAGAACAAAATAACTTATTTGCGCGGTCAATAGAGCAGGGAAATGGCAAAAGCAAAAGAGAAAAGAAGTGGGTCCGGTGCCGATGATGTACATGTGCCCTGTGTGTTTTCGTACAACGAAATGAGTTTGCTAGAAGAATTTATCAAAATTAAAAAAAGGTGCATGTAACTATATGTGAGTATTTTCCTAAAATTGGTGTTTTAAACATATATGTACATGATTTGAAATTTTAATCTACAGCAACAACCAGAACTGGATGATTCCTTGCTGGAAGTTGATCTCTCGCCTTCACAGCCTCGTAAAAGAGCAAACAACGATACCTCCGTTTCAAGTACCATGAGCCAAGAAAGCGTCATGTTATCAGCAGCAACATCAGCGCTTGAGTCAATAGCAAACAGCCGAAAAATTGGAAATGAAAAGGATGATGCATTTTGCAACTACTTAAAAACAGAGCTGGATGAAATAGATGAGGATCTAAAAAATCTGTTTTTGGAAACAATAACATTAGCTCTCCTCGAAGCCAAAAGAGAACAAAGATTACGAAAGCAGACCCACTAAGCCTTATAGTTCATTCTTAAACATTTTAATGAACTGTTTTTCTAATTTGTAAGCACATATCGTTACTTTAATATACAAAAGCATTAACTCGTTTTTTTGTATATTTCCATAGAAGAACATCTAATGTATATATTAAGGTAACGATGTATACGATGTACATATGTATATTATATTATCATTATATTTTATTTAATAGTAATCAGACTGCATGCAATTATTTGGTCAGATTTTCTTTTTTCTATCTTTAATTTTATTAATTGTTTTTTTTTTTTCTTTAAAATAAATAAAATCACACAGCTGTTTTAATATTGCTTTTTTGACGTCAACAAAGTGTAGGTTATGTCAAGTGTACGTAACATACCAACGTGTGAACACAAAAATTATAAACCTTATGTAAAAGTCAGATTTTGACATACACAGAAAATATCATGTGTATAAAAAATTGACATTCCATAAGGCAAATACACATAATGTGAACACAGCTTAAGTATATAACAAGGTACAGAGGCGGACAAAATTATTTACACATGCTTGACACATAAAATATTTGAACTATATCTCCTCAATAAATTGGTTTAATGCAATTTTTTTAAATTCATTGCATTTATTTATTTATTGAATTATTAAAAATAACAAGAAGAAAATTCACATAAATAACTTCAGTATTATGTAACGAACACAAAACGGATATCATTTCCATTTTAATGAGGACAAAATTATTTCATAACAGTTAATTATTTAAATTAAAGTTAATATACATACATATGTATGTACATGCAATGTCGTTGCTAAATCTTTTCTTTTTTGAACTTCATTTAATCTGTTTGGCATAGAATTTACTAATTTTTCAGTCACTTGTGCTCCAAAAATTCCCCATTCTTGCTGAAGAATTTCTTTTAGCTGGGCCTTGCTATAAATATTGTGCTTTGCTATTCTCTTTCCAAGCTCATCACAAATATGTTCAATGCAATTCATATCTGGCGATTGCGGAGGGTTGGAAGAATATGTGGCACATGGTGAATGATCCACATACGCTTATAATGGGCAGGTGCTTTGCCCCATTATCTTGTTGCAAATACGAATTATTACCAAGATCAAGCTTTTGAACACTGTTTTGTAGGTTTTCCTTTAAAATATTGAGATACACGTTCTTGTCCATGGTATCATCAATGAAAACGAGGTTACCAACACCGGCCGCCGACATATACCCCAAAATCATAACCCCCCCGACACCATGTTTCACTGTGCTGATAATGTTTCTTTCTGTTTCAGACTCATTTTAACGGCTATTGAAGTTTTTGCACAGCGTAAAATGTCAAAAATGCTAAACAGATCCATTGAAAAGGCGTATACTTTTCTGTTCTTTTTAAAATAAGTCGCGAATCCATATCTTTAAAAAGTTACAGTTTTAGGGTTGACACTTTTATTGTGTAAATAATTATGTATATCCCTCGTAAAATCGGCTAAGCGGAAAAGTTGCCGTTCTAACTTCGTTGAGTAAATAGTATATTCAATTTTTTTTTTATTTTCGAATAATTTACTAATAAAGGAAATATTCCTGTTAACAATGTATTGTGTTACAAGCATTTAATAAGATATAGAGCTTGATAATATAATTGCAAAATAATGTGTGAATAATTTTGTCCGTCTCTGTATGTACATACATAAGTATGTGTATTGATATACAGCGCACTCTGGACTGGATCACAAAATTTTTGGCACAAAGTCGAAATTTTCATGGAAATATTTGTTCTTAAAGTTCATACCCTAGGTACAACATTTCAGTAAATAAAAGATATTTGATGGTAACCCTAAACTTTTACAAGGGGTACAAAGTCCAAACTATACGTCAGCTGTTGGTTTTCACAAAAAAGCAGAAAAAGTTAGCTCAGCTTTATAATAAACAAAAGCGACTGACGGTAAACAAAAAAAAAAATTTATAAATATGGAAAATAAAGATAAATGTATGTATATTATTAAAAACTAATAGCAATTGCTTTTCATTTGTTAAATGTTTTTGTGAATTGTTTTTTATGAAGTCCTAAGAAAGAGAAAAATTTTGCACAGATGCTACGCATACTATAACTATCAAATGTATCAAGTTTCAATTCTGTATCTCTATTTTTAGACTTTATGCAAAAAATTTGGCGATCCAGCCCAGTGTGCAGCGGTCAAAAAAGGTATTCGTCATTAAATTAATTCTTAGGAAATGTTGCAACAGCGGCAAAACGGAATAAAAAATCTAAAACTAATAATGTAACTTTTAGCAGATTACATCTGTTTTTTCTTTTTTATTGTTTTTAAATCAAAAGTTAATAGTCCAAATGACAAAAATGCAATTTTGTTGCGCAAAACCATAAAATAAAGCAAAAAAAGTATTCGTCATTTATGTAAGTACATAACTATGACAAATTTAAGTTTTGGTAAAAGCAAACGGGGAAATCCCATTTTTTATGCTCTACGATATAGTCAGGGTTATTATGAACAGCAACCATCAACTGGTTGAAAAGTGCAAAAGTTTGTCAACTAAGGTTGAAATAGTTATTACGAAAACCAGTTGATAAATTTGTGAATGAGTAAGAACGTATGCACAATTGTGAATTTGCATTTGAAATAACAGCTGAGAAATGGTAAAAAATAAGATAGAGTGAATGTGCGGAATTTGTTTAAAAAATTAGTAACGAATATTTAATTTCCAAAATGAGTTCAAAGGAATTATTTTTTGATCGAGACGACATATAAGGGACTATTCCAATCCTCTAGAATTGGATGATGACACGTATATAATTGTAATTTTTAGGAAAAACATCATGTATGAAGAGGTGGATGAAAAATTGACGGCAATGAAAAATGTGAGGAGTGTTAGCACAATTATAAAACTGGCTGTTGTGCTGTATTCCTCCCATTTTCCACCAACTGCTTTTGAGCAGAGTCTTTTCGCGATATCCGGGTTTGCTTCCATCAAGCTTACAAGCCTTGCAATTTGCTTCTTGTTGCTCATAATACGCGCCCTGTGCATAAAATCAACTATTTTGTTTATTTATAACGCTATTTATTTATTTATTACTATTTATTTACTACTTACCTTCCGGTTGAATATTTTTCTCCTACTATTTTGTAGTTGCAAAAAGAGAGCTAATTTTGCGTCAATAGCTATTCACAATAGTGATTCTACGGTTGCTAGTTGAAAAATTAAGGTTGATACTGCTTTTCAATCGAGGGCTTTTTGTGTATTACCGATTTATCTACTTTGTTGTAAAATTTTCTCTTATCAACCGCAAGTTGCTGTTCATAATAAGCCTGAGTAAGCGATTGGCTGCTTGTCGCTAAATATTTTATTGAGTGAAATTTTAGTTTTTTTTTTTTCAAAATGGGTCGCAGTTATTCCTAAAAAATTTAGGTAATGACAAATATTTTTTTTACGCTGTATACCTTGTTTGGAGTAAATATGTGAACATACATACATACATACATACATATGTATTTTCTGTTTTTGTAGCAAACAGAAGCCGATGTTAAAAGGCAAAGATCAGAGAACTGGATTGAAGGGGATAAGGTAAGAGCTTTACAAGGTGTTTCGAAAATAACATTTAATATATTTATACAAGTATCTATATTTTATTCTTCGTCTAATTTTTGTGTATTAATTTCATATTTTGATACAGGAGCTGTTAAAGGAGTTAGTCAAAAAGAGAGTTCGGGAAATAGAAAATAAAAATACTGACACAAACACTAACCAAAGAAGAAAGCATGGATAGATCTCGAGAAAGAGTGAGATAACGACATACATGTATGTACATATGTACATTCGTATAATTTCATAGAAACATTATTTGGTTTTTAAATAGCTTCAACAGCTTGTGTTCTAGAAAAATAAGAACAATCGGTCAATTAAAGTCCCAATGGATAACAATCAAAATGAACACAAAGAAGGAAGTGTCAGAATTTTGTGGTAAAAGTAAGCAGACAGGGGGAGGGCAACCACCGGCCGAAGTACCATTAACTGACAACGACATTAGCATATGGCTCCCAAATGAATTCGTAACTGATACGAACGAGTACGATTGTGATTACGTTTTTTCCAAAGAATGTACATATGTATGCATGTATGCATATAAAATATTTTTAATGGATTCACTCTTTCCCTGTACACTTTTGATTGTCGATAGTTAAAGGAGTGGGAAACTGAAAATTTCACCATTTTTTAACTAAATATTACTTTTTTGCAGAAATTCCGCTTACCTATGCGACGAATTGCATTTATGGAATCCCTTTCCCAAATCACTTTTTTTCATTTTTCAATCAAAACTATTTTGCAGAATTATTTTCTTTATATGTAAACAAATAATTAAACAAAATGTCTAAATAGAAAATGTCAGGGCCCTTACTGCGTAATTATATTCGCATCGATAAACCTTTAGAATATAATTTACGAATCGAAAGTCAATTGGTACTCTGTAAAACGTTCGTATAGTAAGCAGAGTTGTATATCATAAAAAGGGATCAAATTATGAAAAAACTTGGCAGCACTATACTTGAACGTCAAGTTTAACACACAAAATGGAGGAAAACAATATTTTAGCAGTAAGGTCTCAAACATCAACAATTATTTAAACAAATTATTTAAAGTGAAGCTAAAAAATAGTGCAATGGATTCTGTGTATTTATGGATGACAGACAGTGATGACGATGATCTTAAAGAAAGGATTGAAAGAAAAATTATTAGAGATGATTCCAATATTATGAGCCTATGAGAATTATCAGAATTATGCTTGATTAACTGCCTGTTTCACGATGTCGAACGACATCGTTCGTTCGCATAAATACATTAAAACCAAAAACAACATTTTAAAATTTGTTGCTGTTTCAAACATATTTATGCGAACGAACGATGTCATTCGACATCGTGAAACAGGCAGTAAGTCAACGAGCAATTCTTGCCGCAAAGAATAATGATGTACCCGCACTGAATTTCACCATTCAATTAAAAATTGCTGGCGATTTGGTGACATAGAAATCCGTTGATTCCATAACAAATCCCGATGATGTAGTAAATTATCCAACGGAGTTTTTGAACTCTCTGGAGTTACCAGGATTTCCACCACATAACTTGCAACTCAAAGTTGGTACAGTTATTATGATATTGCGTAATTTGAATCCACTGCGACTTTGCAACGGTACTCGACTTTCGATAAAAAGACTTATGCCGAATTTGATTGAGGCAACCATTATTAACGGAAAGTACGAAGGTGAAAATGTATGTATTTCTCGAATACCAATGATTCCGACTGATCTTCCGTTTCGATTTTTCGTTTCCGATTTCCAGTTCGCCTTGCGTTCGCAATGACAATTAACAAGTCGCAAGACCAATCGCTTAGTGTTTGCGGGATAAATTTAGAAAATCATTGTTTTTCACATGGGCAGTTATATGTTGCGTTTTCACGAGTTGGGAAACCATACGCTTTGTTTGTGTTAACGTCAGACCAAAAAATATGGTTTACCAAAGAGCACTTCAATGAAACGGATAATTTGCGAACACGTATAACGCTTCGATTCAGTATTTTGTGGTTTTAGTTTGCAAAGAAAGATGGTAGTAAGCGTTTGTGTTGTGATTACCGGAAGCTAAATGGGAAAATTGTAAGAGACAATTTTCCGATGGTGGTAATTGATGATGTGCTTCAGCGGCTACAAGACGCGAAAGTGTACACTGCTCTTGATTTAAGAAATGGATTCTTTCATGTACCGATAGAGTGTTCCAGTCAGAAATACACTTCATTTGTTACTCATCGAGGACAATTCAAATTTTTATTCATGCCTTTCGGGTTGACGAATTCGCCCGCAGTATTCTGCCGATATATTACCGCAATCTTCAACGAGCTGATCTCGGATGGAACTGTCGTACTCTATATGGACGATATGGTGATCCCGTCGAAAACTGAGGTAGAGGGCAGTGAAAAATTGCGAAAAGTTCTGAGAGTCGCATCATTAAATGGACTGAAGATAAAATGGAGCAAGTGCCAATTCCTTATGAGGAAAATTACATTCTTGGGATACGTGATAGAGAATTCTACAATTCTTCCTTCAAAAGAGAAAACTGCTGCTGTCGAAAAGTTCCCCACACCAAAAAATCAAAAAGATGTTCAGAGATTTTTGGGATTAACTTCCTATTTTCGCCGCTTCATCAAGGATTATGCGTTAATCGTCCGACCACTGTCTAATTTGCTTAAAAAAGACGCTACCTTTAAGATGGGCAATGAGGAAAAGTTGGCCGTGAAACAATTAAAAGCCGTTTTGGTAGGTGCTAGCGTGCTGAGACTGTTTAATCCATACGCTGAAACCGAAATCCATACAGATGCTAGCAAGCATGGTTATGGTGGTGTTTTATATATATATATATATATATATATATATATATATATATATATATATATATATATATATATATATATATATATATATATATATATATATATATATATATATACACATATATATATATATATATATATATATATATATATATATATACATATATATATATATATATATATATATATATATATATATATATATATATATATATATATATATATAAATTTGTTATTTTATGTTATGTATGTTATTTTTTGATGTGCATTAGTTTTCTTTGTTATTTTACAAATCATTTGGTATGTAATTTTTTAAGCGCCCAGTTCATTTAGTAATTTTTTTGTGTTAAAAAAAATGACAGACAAACGTTTAACTTACGATGTCATTCAATTGATTTATTATAACCACCAATTGGGAGCAAGTGTTCAAGAGTTGTCAGAAAGGTTCTTGGTATCACGAAGAACCATTTATAATGTGCTTTACCGTGCTGAAAAAGAGGGTAGGTTAGAATTAAAAAGTGGAGGAGGCCCTAAACGTAAAATAAATACACGCACAGAGCGTTTACTTTTAAGGAAGGTAAACGATAATCCAAAAATGTCCACAAGAACCATTGCGAAGGAGCTTCAAGAAGACTTCAACGTGGTTGTTTCACATGAAACTGTTCGTCAAGCCTTAATAAGAAACAAATACTCTTCAAGATCAGCCCGCAAAAAACCACTTCTTTCTGCTGTAAACGTAGAAAAACGATTCTCCTTCGCTATGTTGAACATCTCGCAACCATTGGACTATTGGGATGACGTGATATTCTGTGACGAAACCAAAATAATGTTATATTACAACGATGGACCAACAAGAGTGTGGCGAAAGCCGTCAATATCGCTGCAAAATCAAAACATCATTCCAACAGTAAAATTTGGAAAAATGTTCACAATGGTTTGGGGTTGCATCTCGAGCAGAGTGGTAGGAGATTTAAGCATTTTACAAACAAATTTAATACGAAGTGCGAGAAATTTCGGGTTCATGAGAGAAAACAAGCCACGTTTTAAATTTTACCAAGATAACGACCCGAAACATAAGTCGCATATGGTAAGAATGTGGCTACTTTTTAACTGCGGTAAAGTTATAGATACACCTGCCCAAAGTCCGGATTTAAATCCGATTGAAAATTTGTAGGTGTATTTAAAAAAAGTCGCTAAACGTCAACCGACTAATATGAAAGCTCTAAAGGCTGCAATATTGGAGGAGTGGCAAAATATTTCAGCCAACTATGACTTATAAAGTTAATTCAATCAATGAAAAAAAGATTAAAATGCATGGTAGACGCAAAAGGTGGCCATACCAAGTACTAAAGCCAGTCTTTTTTTCTTTTTTATTGAATAAAATTAGTTCTAA